>CM069156.1:31604394-31849394 GCA_035221665.1 Okamejei kenojei | reverse complement strand
AAAATGCTTTCTATGGTGCATCTGTAGAAGTTGGTGAGAGTTGTAGGGGACACGCCAAACAGCTAGAATGATCTTTACTTTGGTGCGTATGCAGTTGGGACACAGCTGCTTCAATTTGTCTGGCAAAACCACCTGGTTGTTTTATTTGCTTTGAAAAGTGATGATATTTTCCAATTTATGAAGATGTGCTAAAAGTTTAATTCCTTCATGATCACTTAAAAAGGAGAATCTTATTCTCTGGCAAATTGGCCTGATGAGTGCAGGAGTCAAGTGTGGAGTGTGTTTAAATGTCACATGTACCGACAATGGAACAATGAAACTCCTACTTGCAGCAGCACCAGGCCTGTTGACACTTTAGAGATACTGCGCGGAAACATGCCCTTTGGCCAACCAAGTCAGCACCGACCAGCGATCCCCCCGCACCCTGACATTATCCTACATACCATGGATGATTTTTACTGAAGCCAATTAACCCACAAACCTGCACGTCGTTGGAGTGTGGGAGGAAACCGGAGCACCCGGAGAAAACTCAAGCAGTCACTGGAAGAACGTACAAACTCCGTACAGGCAGCACTCATAGTCAGGATCGAACCCAGGTGCCTGACTACGCTGTAAGGCTGCAACTTTACCACTGTGACACTGTGCTGCCCTTAACATAATAAACAAAAAAATCAATGCAACCAGGATAACTGGTAGTTCATAGCTTAGTTAGTGGTGTGTAATGTTCAAGAACCTGATTGGTTATTGGAATAAGCTGATCTTATTATGTAGGAAACCTGTCTCCTACAGAACCCTTTGATGGTGGTGGGGGGGGGAAGGGGTCGGTACCCTTGATGGACCTATGCTGGATCAGAATTGGGGTTAGATCATGGCAAAACTCCTTGGATGATCACAGCCAACATACTCTGAACGATGGAAAGCCTGTGAGTTTTTTTGCTTCCTGAGCTAGGCCTGTTAGTTCAGTTCTGTTTGTTTTTTGACTCGATCTCCACCAGATACATAGCGAGATAATTCCATGTGTTAGCCCAGGGTGACAAAATCACGTAAGGTTCTGTGGTAGTTCTGTCTTTTCCTTAAGCTGAATGTAACAACTCAAAATGGGAAACTGCAAAAATCCCTCACTTCTTCCTCCTCTCACTCCCATTTTACCCTTTCCCGCTCCCCCACCAACCCCTTCCACCTACATTCCTTCCTCTGGCTTCACTATTCACACCTCGTCTCTACTTATCTCACAGATTTGGTCTTTTCATCTCCAGCCTTTGTCCAACCATTTGTCTATCAACACCTCCATTCTTTGTCAGGCTTTGTCCTGCCCCCACCTCTCTTCCGACGTTCTTCACCCCCACTGCAATCAATCTGAATAAGTGTCCCAATACAAAACGTCACCTATCCATGTTCTCCATAGACGCTGCCTGACCTGAGATACTCCAGCATTTTTAAAAAAATCTTTAGGCCTTAGGCTTTGGAGATACAGCATGGAAACAGGCCCATCGATCGGCACCGACCAGAGATCACCCCGTACACTAACACTATCCTACCCACTAGGGACAATTTACAATTTTACTGAAGCTAATTAACCTACAGACTTGTATGCCTTTGATGTGGGAGGAAACTGGAGCACCCGGAGGAAACCCACTGGGTCACAGGGAGAACGTTCAAACTCCGCACAGACAGCACCCGTAGTCAGGATCGAACCCGTCGTAAGGCAGCAGCTCTGCCGCTGCGCCACCGTGCCACCCCCTGATTCCCAGTAATTCTGTTTTGATGAAACTGGTCTCAGGGCCACCAGCAGCAAATAGACACGTTGCACTTTATGATGGGGCAGTGTTCACCATCAGTGTAGTATTCTGCCTCGCACCCCACATCAAGATGGCCTATCATTGCTCCAGCTCTAGACAGGTTGAGAATTGTTATTGTTGATGGAGGTCTGGAGATGGCAAGGTTGACACCTCTGCGTCGCAGTTAGCTACATTGAAACCAAATTGGCTGTCAGTCTTTTGTTGCCTCGAAATTGGGGAGTGGATTTGTGCAAGTCATCGACGGTGGTGGTTTTATTAAAAAATATTTTTTCTTCTTCCCTATTCACCCCATCTGTATTCATTTAAAATCACACCTTACCCTTCCATTTCTCTATGTGTCTCCCTCTCCCCTGACTCTCAGTCTGAAGAAGAGTCTCGACCCGAAACGTCAAACATTCCTTCGCTCCAGAGATGCTGCCTGAGTTACTCCAGCAGTTTGCGTCTACCGTCGGTGTAAACCAGCATCTGCATTTCCTTCCTACACATTTTTAAAACAATCATTTTTGGTCCACATCTCGGAAGGCACGGAACCAATCCACTGGAATATTCCAGAAGGCAGCTTACACGTGAGAAACCGCGAGTCGGGCTGGGTAACGGCAAGATTGGTGTGCACGTTTTTGGAGGAACTTGTTGAAGGCAAGCGGCTGGATGGCTGTGGGATTTCCGATCCCAGTTGAGCCAATGGTTGACACAAGGAACTGCAGATGCTGGAAGTTTCAGCAGAAGAGACAAAAGTGCTGGAGTAACTCAGCGGGCCAGGCAGCATCAATGGAGAATGTGGATGGGTGACGTTTGGGTCCCCAATGAGGGTAGATGGTAGGTCATGACCGTTGACCAGTTGGTGATAGGATGGTTCAGTTGCTTGATAGCAGTTGGGAAGAAACTGTCCCTGAATCTGGAGGTGCGTGTTTTCACTTCTGTAACTCTTGCCTGATGGGAGAGGGGAGAAGAGGGAGTGTCTGGGGTGATACGTGTCCTCGATTATGCTGCTGGCCCTGCCGAGGCAGCGTGAAGTGTAGGTGGAGTATAGGATCATTCTTTCAGTACATCCTTTCTCTGCCTCTGACCAGCAGTCCCAGTCATTTAGTTAGAAAGCTGACGAGCAGGTTATTATTGAGTCTGCTTCCCCATTCCCCAATCTGGAGTATTTTGGGCAAGAGTCTGTCCCTGTTGTGTAGAATGGAACCACGCATGCTGGTATATACCAAAGATAGACACAAAGTGTTGGAGTAATTCAGCGGGGTCAGACCGCATCTCTGGAGAAAGAGGATGGGTGGCGTTCCGAGTCGGGACCATTCTTCCGCCCGAAAGTAGAGAGGGTGGGAAACTGGAGGTAAGAAAAGGCCAGAACAAGTCAGGGCCGGCAACAGATGACCAAGGAAGGATGGAGCCCATAATGGCTCATTGTAGGCTAAGGAAGAGGTGATAATGAAGGGATACAAAGAGGTGAATCGTGGAACTAGTAGGATGACCAGGGTGGGGGAGGTGGGGAGGGAGGGAATGCAAGGATTACTTGAAATTAGAGGAATCAACGTTCATACTGCTGGGTTGAAAGCTGCCCAAGCGAAAAATGAGGTGCCGTTCCTCCAATTTGCGTGTGGCCTCCGAGGTCCGACCTTGCTGTTGGACCCTGACATGGACCATGGTCCGATTAGGACTAGGTCTGCTGCCACTCTTAATCTGGGCCAGCCCCAGGTCCTAGATTGGGCCTGGTGTGGGCCTTGGTTTAAATCCTGAGCCCGTGCGATATTTTCAGCACTCTCGGTGTGTTTATGACCTTGTTTAAGTGTGTCGTTTTCTCTCAGTGTTACTGAAATATCCTGTAGCAGAAAGTCAGTTACTTCAACAGACCTGCTTGTAAATCAGGCCACAGCTCTGCGCCGAGATTGGCTGGTTTTAAATTGAAGACCTTTTCCCTAAGACAGACAGAAAGGGAGCCGGAATGGAAGATGGCAGCAGTAATAAAAATCACAATGAGTTTTCGAAACCAGGCTTCCACGCCAAAACAAGAAATCTCTTTTAGTGTTTGCTGTTGCACACATTGTAAAGGCCGGTGCTCAAATTGTTCAGCTGGGACCAGTTTAGTTTTGGTTAGAATACAGCATGAAATTATACCCTTCAGCCCACCAAGTCCATGCCGGCCATCGGCCACCCGTTCACACTAGTTCTATGTTATCCTGCTTTCTCATCTGCTCCCTACCATTAGGGGCAATTCACAGAGGCCAATTAACCTACAAACCCACATGTCTCTGGGATGTATTGGAGGAGTGCAGCATAGATTCACAAGGTTCATTCCCGGGATGGCAGACTGTCATATGTTCATAGAATGGAGCGGTTGGGTTTGTACACTCTGGAATTTAGAAGGATGAGAGGGGATCTTATTGAAACATATAAGATCATTAAGGGTTTGGACACGCTAGAGGCAGGAAACATGTTCCCGATGTTGGGGGGAGTCCAGAACCATGGGCCACAGTTTAAGAATAAGGGGTAAGCCATTTAGAACAGAGATGAAGAAATACCTTTTCACACAGAGAGTTGTGAGTCTGTGGAATTCTCTGCCTCAGAGGGCAGTGGAGGCCGGTTCTCTGGCTGCTTTCAAGAGAGAGTTAGATTGGGCTCTTAAAGATAGCGTAGTCAAGGGATATGGGGAGAAGGCAGGAACGGGGTACTGATTGTGGATGATCAGCCATGATCACATTGAATGGCGGTGCTGGCTCGAAGGGCCGAATGGCCTACTCCTGCTCCTTTTGTCTTTTGAAACCGGAGCACCCAGAAACAGTTTCTTGTTTCAACATACCTCCACAGTATTGTAATGAATGGCATCAAAAGTCCGATTAAGAGAAACAACTACGAGAAGTGGGGAGAGAGGGGGAGCTAGTCCTCCTGTTCACAGAAACGAATGCACTTACTTATGTCGGACTTTTACATTTAAAAGTATTCTGGGAGCTTGTCCGTATGTAGGGATGAGACCGATGTTCGATACATGGATGGCCTGTTCCCATCTCTGTTTAACCAAACATGTATAATCCTCACCATTTTGAAATTTGCAGTGTACAACCCCATCCCCACTCAACAGCTTTATGGTAACTGAGACTTCTGCCGAGCACTGAATAATTGTGGGGGGGGGGTCTTTCCTGTAATCCGCCTCAGTGGGACGGCACTCATTTTAAGACCTGTATCCTGCTTATTTGAACTGAATCTCACAGCTTGTTGTGCATGCTATCTAGTGAAAGCATGTAATACCTGAGTACAATAGATCCTCTTGTGGAACAGCGAGTCGCCACATTCCCGTGGCATTTTGCAACTTCCAAGACTTTAAAGTCTGATCTAGGCCGAAGGAGGATGTTATTTGTTTAAGAAGGAACTGCAGATGCTGGAAAATCGAAGGTAGACAAAAATGCTGGAGAAACTCAGCGGGTGAGGCAGCATCTATGGAGCGAAGGAAATAGGCGACGTTTCGGGCCGAAACGTTGCCTATTTCCTTCGCTCCATAGATGCTGCCTCACCCGCTGAGTTTCCCCAGCATTTTTTGTCTACGAGAGATATTATTTCTTGCTTCCTCATTTCAAGGCCCGCAGTTAATATATGCGAAACGAGAACCGCGGGTGCCGATTAATACAGAAAAATACACAGACTGCTGGAGTAACTCAGCAGGTCAGGCAGCATTGCTGGAGAAAAAGGATGGGTTACGTTTTGGGTCGGGACCCTTCTTTAATCTGAAAGTAGGGAGGGGAGGGAACTGGAGGAGAAGGGTCCCGACTAGAAACGTCACCTGTCCATGTTCTCCAGAGATGCTGCCTGGCCCACTGAGTTACTCCAGCACTCTGTCCTTTTGTTAATAAATGGATGTAGGCAAAAGTAACAGGGATTTAGTTGTGGAATGTTTCTCTCGGTACACGTGACCATAATAAATCAATACAGTGCCAATGCCGCTGAAGAGTGTTCTCCCGACGCCGGAGCTCCATCGTCCGGCGAGAGGGCCTGATACACCGGGGACTGCGGAGGCCCCAGATAGGCCCTGACCGCGGGGTGAACAAGAGGATGAGCACTGGACTTGGCTGCCTTCCCTCACAGTGGGATCCATTGTGGGGGGATGTTTTTATGTTTGGTGTTAAATTCTTCTTTGGTGTTGGTGTCTTATTTTTATTGGTGTGCTGCAAATGAGAAATTGAGAAAATGGCTGCCGGAAGTGAGAGTGAACGCCGGCGCGACTAGCTGCCGCTGCTCTCTCTCTGAATTCTGTAATTTGTCATAAACTTGTAATTTGTCCATAAACTTGTTTGAACTCAAGTCAAGTCAAGTCACTTTTATTTATATAGCACATTTAAAAAACAACTCTCGTTGGCCCAAGTGCTTTACATTGGTATCAGAGTAGTATAACAAACAACAGTGGTTCATAGATTAAATACAAACATCACTGCATACACATAGCCCTCGCTCAGAGGACGTCAAGAAAGGCTTGGGAATAGAGATATGTTTTTAGTCTCAACTTAAAGGAGTCGATGGAGGGAGCAGTTCTGATGGGAAGAGGGATGCTGTAAGGTGTAACTGTAAGGGTTTGTTTGGCCCTTACTGTAAGGTGTTAACTGTAAGGTGTCCTTGAGTGTCCTGAAAGGCGCCCATAAATAAAATGCATTATTATTATTATTATTATTATTATTATTATTATTATTATTATTATTATTATTATTATTATTATTAATACTCAAAGAGCTTATGCAAGTGGGGCACAATGGAAGGTTTGTGTATACTGGCGAATAAACTCAGTGTGACAAAAGAAAAAGGGAAACTATTTGACGAGCAGTGTTTTACGATTCGGCACCAAATTTCGAAGCTTTGACTTTGGCAGCCATCTTGTGCATCCTAAACTCCCAAAGACAAGACGGTGACAAAGACCTGATGATCTGCTTCTGGTGTCGGCTGAGAAATAAATATTGGCCAAGAAACGAGCGGCAGCCTTACGGTTGAAAATAATGTGGAGATATTTTGCATCCAGCTGCGAGCAGACAGGCCCTTTTAATGGGGAAAAAAGTTATTAATTCAAGCACACAGGATTCTCAGGCCAACACATCTTCAATTGAAAAGTACAAAGCAGAATGTGGGAGTTGTCCGGGGATGACGTGGAAACACATCATTTACGGCCTACCCTTAAATAAACACCACTTTGTAATCTTGTTTGAAGCCTCCGGTGCTTTGAAGCAGCGATCAGTCTGACTGGGGTTGGGGCCAAGAATGAGGATTCAAGGCTGTGCCGACTGATGAGTTAATTTCCTTTCTTGGCCTCGTTGTCCCCTTGTACCTGCACTCAACGAGGCCCCTGATCTCTCCAGGGTAGACAAAAGCGCTGGAGAAACTCAGCGGGTGAGACAGCATCTATGGGGCGGAGGAAATAGGCAATGTTTCGGGCCGAAGGCCCGAAACGTTGCCTATTTCCTTCACTCCATAGATGCTGTCTCACCCGCCGAGTTTCTCCAGCACTTTTGTCTACCTTCGATTTTCCAGCATCTGCAGTTCCTTCTGAAACATCCTGATCTCTCTAGCTTGCCCCAACTCCAAAACCTGTCATTATTCACGCCTCCCCTTCCCCCTTTACATCCTCAATGTTCTCCAGCCTTCAGCAACCCAGAACTCTTATTTGAAAATTCCCTCTTCCAACCCCCCCTTAAAATCGCTCGCCCTTGTGCAGTTGTACAGAGCCTTAGTGAGACCACACCTGGAGTATTGTGTGCAGTTTTGGTTCCCTAATTTGAGGAAGGACATTCTTGCTATTGAGGGAGTGCAGCGTAGGTTTACAAGGTTAATTCCCGGGGTAGCGGGACTGTCAGATGCTGAGAGAATGGAGCAGCTGGGCTTGTACACTCTGGAGTTTAGAAGGATGAGAGGGAATCTCATTGAAACATATGATTGTTAAGGATTTGGACACGCTAGAGGCAGGAAACATGTTCCCGGTGCTGTGGGAGTCCAGAACCAGGGGCCACAGTTTAAGAATAAGGGGTAAACCATTTAGAACGGAGACGATGAAACACATTTTCTCACAGAGAGTTGTGAGTCTTTGGAATTCTCTGCCTCAGAGGGCGGTGGAGGCAGGTTCTCTGGATGCTTTCAAGAGAGAGCTAGATAGGGCTCTTAAAAATAGCGGAGTCAGGGGATATGGGGAGAAGGCAGGGACGGGGTACTGATTGGTGATGACCCGCCATGATCACATTTAATGGCGGTGCTGGCTCGAAAGGCTGAATGGGCTACGCCTGCACCTATTGTCTATTGTCTATTGTCTATTGTCTATTGTCTATTGTCTATTGCCCAAAATCCGATTGACTGACTCTTATTTTGCACTGCCTTCTATTCACCCATTCACTGTGGCCCTGCTTACCTGTGTTGGCTCCCAGTTTAGCAATACCTCAGTTTTTAAATCATTCCCCTTGTTCCCAAATCTCTCCATGATATAGCCCTCTCCCTGCGATTGAATGATTGAATTGAATCCTTCCCTGCCATACGGTATAGGAGCAGAATTAGGCTGTTCGGCCCATCAGGTCTACTCCGCCATTCAATCATGGCTGCTCTATCTCTCCCTCTCAACCCCATTCTCCTACCTTCTCCCCGTAACCCCTAACACCTGTACTAATCAAGAATCTATCAATCTCCATTTTTAAAAATATCCTTGACTTGGCATCCACAACCTGGTGTGGCAATGAATTCCACGGATTCACCAGCCATGACTAAAGAAATTTCTCCTCATCTCCTTCTAAAAGGAACATCCTTCAACTCTAAGGCTATAGCCTCTGGTCCTAGACACTCTCACTGAGTTGTCTGTGGTGTACTGTCTTGTAGATGTAGATTTTAGAGATAGGCCCTGAAACAGGCCCTTCACCTGAGTCCGTGCCGACCAACAATTACCGGTGCACTAGCTCTCTCCTACACACTAGGGAAGCCAATTAACCTACAAACCTCCACGTGTGTGGAATGTGGGAGGGAACCAGAGCACCCGCAGTAAACCCATGCGGGCACGGGGCGAATGTACAAACTTCGCGCCAGGATCGCAGCACGGTCTCTGGCGCTGTGAGGCAGCGACTCTACCGCTGGGACACTGAGCCGCCCTGTTCTATGTTCCCCACCCCTTCCACCTCAAGTGTTGCAGGATGCTGTAATGAAAGACAGGCAGGGACCTGGCCAAGCTTGGACTGGGCAGGTTTGGGATCATGACTGAGCTGCAGAGTGTTGGGACATTCAGGAAGGGAGAGGACATTGGTAATTGAGAGGTGCCAAGAGAGATGAGGGAAATGTTGCCGTGATCTAGCTTTGCCGTGATGTAACCCAGTTGCCTCAGTGTATTAGACACAGTAATGGTGATAGGAGGTGGAGAACCTTGCAAGAAACCACACACGCTGTGTATTTGTTTGTGGAAACAACAGAACAGAGGTATATTTGGAGAGGGAATTAAGGGCAGCATCTGTCTGAATAAACAGTGGATAACGATGGCACTCTGAATGTCAGAGCATAGCTCCCAAATGCTTAATTAGTTTTTATATCCAGGTTAATGATGCTGACAGGGTTTTGATCCTAAAGGGCCTGTCCCACTTGGGCAACCTAAGCTGCGAGTTTAGACGAGTTTGCCCTGGACTCAAACTCGCAGCATGGTCAACATGAGGTCCTAGGAGGTTGTATGAGGTGGCTGGAACTCTTCTTCATGCTCGAGGGAGGTTCCCGCCTACTCAGCACGTTGAAAAATTTTCCGCAAATAACATTTGGTTGTCATGGGTCTTCTTCACTCCTAGGGCAGTGGGGTGGGGTCGCTATTTACTTACAGGCACTCAAAGGCAGCCGTATACCATCTCCTAGATTGGCTCTTGGATTGGAGTGTCACGACCTAAAGAACTACCAAGGTGCCCGTTAACTTTATTGAACTTCTTAAAAGTGTCTCCACTCCTTCTCTCCCCCTGCTTTCTCCCCTCTCCGCTCCCCCTCCTCTCTCCCCCATCTTCTCCCTTCTCTCCTCTTCTCTCCCCCCCCCCCCCCCCCCCCCCAGCTCTCTAAAGGACTTAACGGTACTCTGTGGCAGCCGTTTACCTTCATCTTCATCGCGCAGACAGTGCTACTCAGCTCTCCCTGGCCCCCATCTTCACGTTGTGTGTGTGTGTGGGTGTGTGTGTGTGCGGTCGGTAGATGCAGCTCGCGGTTCGGTCGATCCAGCCCGCAGTTTCAACGCGAGCAGTCTCGAGGCTTTCCTGGCGAGTGCCCTCGAGCTTGAAGATCGAAGGCACTCTTCAGGACTCACGGATTAGGTCGCCCAAGTGGGACAGCCCCTTAAAGGTACGGAGATGGGGTGGATAGGACATTTGAGGTGTGGTAGGGGCAACCAACAGTACGTACCCTCGATAATTCATCTCTGCTTAAGCACTTGGTACCTGTGTCCACCCAGGTGGTGGTCTTCAATGCACGCAGAACATAGGGCAATACAACTCAGGAACAGGCCTTTCGGCCCACAATGTCTGTGCCAAACATAATGCCAAGATAACCTAATCTCACCTGCCTGACATATAACCCATATCCCCCCATTCCCTGCATATCCACGCACCTATCTCAAAGCCTCTTCAGTGCCCCTCTTGTATCTGTCTCCACCACCACACCTGGCAGCGTGTCCCAGGCACCCACCACTCTGTGTAAACAAATTCTTGCCCCACACGTCTCCTTTAAACTTTGCCCCTCTCACCTTAAAGCAATGCCCTCTAGTTCTTGACATTTCTACCCTGTTGTGAAAGATTCTGAGCAGTTCTGCATTTGTGATGCCAATGTAGGTTTCCCTGCTGTTGGATGCTGCTGTGCTATTACCCCTGATTCTCTTGTTGTAGACTTTAGCGATACAGCGTGGAAACAGGCCCTTTGGCCCACTGCTTCGACCAGCGATCACCCCGTACACTAGCACTATCCCACACACTGAGCACAACAAGCATGCAGGTTTGTAGGTTAATTGGTTTCGGTAAAAATTGTAAATTGTCCCTAATGTGGACTGAGTGGGCCGAAGGGCCTGTTTCCGTGCTGTATCTCTAAAACTAAAGATTAAAGGAAGTTGAACTCAGCTTCACGCACGTCCACCTATTATGCCCTGAGGCAATAGGGATGACAAAGTGCGAGTTCTGGGCCTTTGCCTGTGCCCGAGGAGAGTTGACCAGTCGGAAAGGAGGAAGAGAAAGCCAAGTTCTTATAATATATTTGGAGAACAATAGGTGTAAAATCAATCTTTGGCATTGAGCGCAAAGGACAACAGTGAATCAAGCTAGACAAAAATGCTGGGAAAATGCCTTTGCTCCATAGATGCTGCCGCACCCGCTGAGTTTCTCCAGCATTTTTTTCTACCTTCGATTTTCCAGCATCTGCAGTTCTTTCTTGAGCAGTGAATCAAGCACTGTGTTTCAAATACACAACAGATGCAGTGACCAGGGTTCAATCCTGACCTCGGGTGCTGTCTGAATGTGGAGTTTGCACTTTCTCCTCCCTTGGGTTTCCGAACTCAGAGAATGTCCGTAGGAGTTCGTGGATGTCTCGTAGCGGCTCGTAATGCTAACGGTAGGTACTCGGGACATCCGGTAAACTCGTGATGTTTTTCATCCCTGTAAAAAATGTCCATGAGTAAAAAAATACTCGTGATGATAAAAATGGTTACTTTTTACTCGTACGAGCCGCTACGAGACATCCTTGAACTCCTACGGACCCGCTACGGACATTCTCCGAGTTCGAATCAGGTGGAAATTCGGGAGAACTCATTAATTACCTTATACAGTAGGACAGTGGCTTTAGGCTTGGTAAAACCAAATGAGCAATAAGTCAATGGCAAGTCCCAATATACAACTTTACTTGTTTAAATACACAACTAGTCAAGGGTAGGTGCTCCAAAGGGGTTAAAAGTAAGACATTTGTTGGCAATCAGCTTTCTATTTTTCTACACAGGAGGGAAAGGCAATCGCAGTTGTCAAAGTGTTAAATGCACACAGCCAGCTCCAAGGTGGCGGCCCTGGATAGATCTTGTTGCCGTGGGCAATGCCTCTGGCCTTCATTAGCTGCATTGGCACTCGCTGGTCATAATACAGGAAGGCTGACAGGCTACAGATTGTCCCCACTCGTTGTCTGAACCCTCGCTGGAGCTGCTGCAGTCACCACCAATGAGCTGGGCTCCCAGCTGGGCAGGGAATATTGTTCTGAAATGAGAGGAGGCAGCTGTTCATAGCTAATCTGTGGAAAAAACTCCCCCCCCCCCCCCCCCTTCCATCTTCCCTGCTTTATAAGAGCCTCCCTCCCTGGTTTTGGTTCATCCTACCCCTTGTTGTACTTCGAGTCGTAGAATACATACGGTGAAGAAAGTGACCATTCAGTCCCTTGAGTGTCTGCCTGCCTCTGCACTCTAGCCCGACATCCCTGCTCTTTCACTAGGGTCCTATTTCCTGCACGTGTATATTTACAAGACTGCTCTCACCAAAAGTGATGGACGTCAATGATAGAGGTACATTTACAGAGAAACCGGATGGGTATCAGAGGGAGAAATGGTGAAACTGCATCTTTAATTATTTACTTTTCCTAACCTCTCCTCCCGGAGCTGTCATCTAACCCAACCAGTGTGTTTGTGTGTTCACACAAAAGGGGTGTGCAGCGATCTACAGAAGTTCCTTGCCATGATAATTCTGCTTTGGACAGTAGACCAGGCGCGGGTTCCTTGCTCACCACCAACTCCCTCTATGCTTGCTGCACAGACTGCGGACATTTCTCACTGAAACATTGGGGGGCAAGTCTTTAACCTGATGCATTGGGTCACCTCCCAGCTATGCATTAAGCCTGCAGTGAATGAAGGACAATGGAGTCAGAGCTACCCCCTCCCTCTTTCCCAACATCAATGTGGTTTGCGTCTACATCCCACCATTGACTACATTTCTACCGCACGTTGCTTCAGAAAAGCAGCCAACATAATCAAAGTCTTGTCTACCCCGGTCATTCCTCCTCCTCCTCCCTGCTCTCGTCGGGCAGAAGGTTGAAAGTGCGCATCACCAGACTCTGGAACAGCTTCTTCCCCTCTGTTATCAGACTTCTGAAAGGTCTTTCCATCAGCTAGGGTACTGTTTGATTCACCTCTACCCCCATTGCAGACGTTGGACTTTATCAATGGAACTTGGGCACTACAAGTTCCCACAACTCCCACAGCTACCTGGACTACTCTTCCTCCTACCCTGCTCCCTGTAAGGACTCCATCCCCTATTCCCAATTCCTTCGTCTACGCCGCATCTGCTCCCAGGATGAGGTGTTCCACACCAGGTCATCACAAATGGCCTCATTCTTCAGAGAACGGGGATTCCCCTCCCCCACTATAGATGAGGCTCGCACCAGGATCTCCTCCATACCCCGCAACACTGCCCTCGCTCCCCATTCCCCCACTCGCAAACAGGGCAGAGTCCCCCTGGTCCTCACCTTTCACCCCACCAGCCGGCAAATACAACAGATAGTCCTCCGCCAGTTTTGCCACCTCCAACGTGACCCTCCACCCGCCACATCTTCCCATCTCCCCCCCTGTCTGCCTTCCGCAAAGACCGCTCCCTCCGCGACTCCCTTGTCAATTCTTCCCTTCCCTCCCGCTCTACTCCTTCCCCGGGCACTTTCCCTTGCAACCGCAAGAAATGCAACACTTGTCCCTTCACCTCCGCCCTCCACTCCTTTCAGGGACCCAAGCAGTCCTTCCAGGTCCGACAGAGGTTCACCTGCACCTCCTCCAACCTCATCTACTGCATCCACTGCTCCAGATGCCAGATGATCTATATCGGTGAGACCAAGCGGAGGCTTGGCGATCGTTTCGCCGAACACCTCCGCTCGGTCCGCAAAAACAAACCCGACCTCCCGGTCGCTCAGCACTTCAACTCCCCCTCCCATTCCGTATCCGACCTCTCGGTCCTGGGCCTCCTCCATGGCCAGAGTAAGCAACACCGCAAGTTGGAGGAACAGCACCTCATATTCCGCTTGGGGAGTCTGCATCCTTTGGGCTTGAACATTGAATTTTCTCAATTCTGTTAACCCCTGCTGTCTCCTCCCCCTCCCACCTCTCCCCCAGCCCTCGGGCCCTGGCATTCCCTCTCTCTCTATCTCTCTCCCCCACCCTAGTCGCACTAGCTTCTCATTTTCACACCACAAACAGCTTACAATGGCTTGTTCCCTTTATCATCGATACTTTTTTGCATATCTTTCATTCATTGTTCTTTATCTCTCCACATCACCGTCTATATCTCTCGTTTCCCTGATCCCTGACCAGTCTGAAGAAGGGTCTCGACCCGAAACGTCGCCTATCTCCTACGCTCCTTAGATGCTGCTGCACCCGCTGAGTTTCTCCAGCTTTTTGTGTAACCCTTGGGCACTACAATGCTGAGAACTGTATTGTGCACTCTGCATCTTTCCGATTACTCTACCTAATGTACATTGAGTTTGACTCGATTGTCAGTACAGTGCGACCTGATCTGTTTGGGTAGCATGCAACGCCAAATCTTTTTACTGTACCTCGGTAGACGTGGTAATAATAAAACTGAATCTACAAAGAAACTTAAGTGCCTGCAGCAAGCTGCTTCTCAGCTTGTTTAGCGATGGCTGAAGAGTAAATATTGGCCAGGACATCGATCATCATCTCCAGGAACTTGGCCATGGACTTTGTGTCTCTACCTGGCCAGGAAGATAGATGCCAGTGGCCAGATGGGGAATTCATAAATGATAGGAGCAGAATTAGGCCATTCATAGAAAGATAGGTGCAGGAGTAGGCCATTCGGCCCTTTGAGCCAGCACAACCGTTCAATATGATCATGGCTGATCATCTAAAACCTGTACCCCGTTCCTGCTTTTCCCGCATATCCCTTGATTCCTTTAGCCCTGAGAGCTAAATCTAACCTTACTCTTCCATATCTCTATCTCTCTCTCCCCTGACTCATTGAATATTCTTAAGGCAGAGATTGATAGATTCTTGATTAGTACTGGTGTCAGGGGATATGGGGAGAAGGCGGGTGAATGGGGTTGAGAGGGAAAGATAGATCAGCCATGATTCAATTTACGAGGTTGTTGCCAGGACTCAAGGATCTGAGCTACAGGGAGACCTTGAGCAGGCTAGGACATTCCTTGGAGCGCAGGAGGATGAGGCGTGGTCTTATAGAGGTGTACAAAATCATGAGAGAAATAGATTGGGTAAATGCAGAGTCTTTTGGTCGGAGAAGGGGAATTGAGAATCAGAGGACATTGGTTTAAGGTGAGGGGGGGGAAGATTAAGGTGAGGAGGGGACAGTTGAGGCAGGTATTATTGCAACATTTAGACTGAAGCATTTGGACAGATACATGGATAGGACATGTTAAGAGGGATATGGGCCGAATGCAGGCAGGTGGGTCTAGTGTAGATGGGACATGTTGGTCTGCATGGGCAGGTTGGGCCGAAGGGTCTGTTTCCCCACTGTATGACTCTGTGACTTCCTGTTAAACTGATCACCTGCTCGTTAATTGCCGAGTCACTTATTGCGATGACTAAACTCTAAACACTCTCAGGAGTTATTTCAGACGCAGACCAACTAAGAATTGCGCGCTGTCATCACAGTTCTTGCGACGGGTAATTGTGGGTGTGGGCCACATATTCTACCCTGACCGCCGGAACTGTACAGAATTGCACCGACAACAACAGTCTTCAGTTACGTAACACCACCAACGTCTCGGTTAAACTCTGGGATGGGCAAGCATCCAGAATTGGAAGAGCACAAACAGCTCAGAGGGTTCTCAGAGTTTTTATAAGTACACAGGCAGGGAGGCCCAAGGCAATGCACACAAGAATGGAGTGGAAGCAAGGAACTGCAGATGCTGGATTACACAAAGGGACACAAAGTGCTGGAGTAACTCGTCCCATCAAGTTTACTCCGCCATTCAATCATGGGTGATCTATCTTTCCCTCGGCAACTTCTTAGGCAACTACAGGAGACAATGCATTCGCCACATGTTCACGGGAGGTTGCCGGGGAGTAGAGGTCCTCAGACTCGCAACAGGTCGTAACGGCATTCTGGCCGCCGCTAATGATTCAACATGTTGAAAAACTCGTAGCGACCAGAACTTTGACGCCAAGAATAGTAATGAGAATTCTGGTGCTGTAGGTGCAGTGGTAGTGGGTCGCCAGGATGGCGTAGGTTGTTGTAGATTGTTGCCGTTGGTGACCGGTGAATTTCATTGACTTAATTGGAATAAAAAACGTAAACAGTAGTTTTCAGAACCAAGGATATCCGACTGGTAATGTTAAATGTCCGCTGAGCATCACAGCCATGTATCTCTGGCTTCTCAAAAGTGTCTCCACTCCTTCTCCCCAGCCCCTCTCCCCCCACTCCCCCACCCTCTTTTAAAGGACTTAAGTGACCCTTCCTTTCACCGTCTTAATTGCAGCGCCAGTCTTCCTGTTCATCGCGGTGTGTGTCTGTATCACTTGGCTTTGCACCGTGTGAATTTCACTCAGACAGCGCTCCCCCCGCTTGCCCTGTCCCCCGCCTGCATAACGGGCTGGTGAAGGAAGCGATGTGTGCTTATGTGTGTGTCCACTCTGACAGTCGCCATTCCAGTCGCCGGTTTTTCAGCGACCTGCTACGACTTGACAGTTGGCTGAAAAATCGCCTAAGTGGGACAGGCCCATAAGTCTACCCCAGGACTCCCGAGTTGAATTTTGCTTTGGAGACCACTACGAACTGCTACTTTTGCCAAGCGAGGCACATCCAAAATGTTCCGTGGAATTTCCTTGGCAACTTACGGGAGGACCTGCACGGGTCTGCGTGTTGCCACTTCGCATTTTGACATCGCGGCATCGGATGTTTTATTCAGCTTTAATTCCTACCGATTGAAGTGTGATAATAGCAGGGAGACAGGGAAAAGATTCTTTAAAAGCACTTAAACGCTGACCTGTCACAGCATCACAGATTGGACTGATAATGGAAACTCCTCCACTTTCATTACAGCCATTCTTGGGAGTCGGGAACTTCACACATCGAAAGCAAGAATTGAAATCAGTGTCCAAAGATCATCAGAAGTGTAAGCTATAGAACAGCAGGGAGTCAAGGTCTGGTAACCACAGAACGGAAGCACAAGAGAGCAGAGTAGCCAGAGCTTTATTGTGAGGTTTTGAGTTAAGCTTCAGGCAGCTTGATTCAGTGGCTGGTACACCATCTCTAGATTGACGTATTGGAGCCAGGTGGAAATGAGAATGTGTGGTCATTTGATCATATATTCTCACTAATATACTGATTGATTGAAAGATACAGCATGGAAACAGGTCTTCGGTCTGTGAACTTGTGAATACCAGTTCGATGTTATCCCACTTACGAATCAACTACCTGTAACTGGCAGCACAGTGGCACAGCAGTTGAGCTGCTTCCTTACAGCACCAGAGACCCGGGGTTGATCCTGACTATGTCCTGTCTGAATGGAGTTTGCACGTTCTCACTTTGACCACGTGGGTTACCTCCAGGTGCTCTGGTTTCGTCCCACACTTCAAAGATGGACATGTTTGTGGGTTAAATGGTTTCGGTAAAATTGTAAATTGTCCATCGTGTGTGAGGTGGTGTTAGTGTATGCGATGGTACACAAAAAGCTGGAGAAACTCAGCGGGTGCAGCAGCATCTAAGGAGCGAAGGACAACGCGGACTCTGTGGGTCTGTTTCCACACTGTATCTCTAAAGGCAAAGGTTTCAAAGGTCTATCATTGGTCACATGTACCAATTAAGGAACAGTGATATGTGAATTACAATACAGCCATATGTTAAAAAAAGCAACACGACGCACAACTACATAAAAGTTAACATAAACATCCACCACAGCGGATTCCCCACATTCCCCACTGTGATGGAAGGCAATAAAGTCCAATCCTCTTCCTCTTTATTCTCCCGCGGTCGGGGCAGTCGAACCATCCGTCGGGGGGATCGAAGCTCCCGCAGCCGGCGGTGGAAGCCCCCACGTTGGGGCGATCGAAGCCCCTGTGTCTGGGCGGTCGAACCTCCTGTGGCTTGGAGTTCTCAAAATCGATCTCTAACCAGAGACCGCGAGCTCCGCGATGTTAAAGTCCGCAGGCACCCACGGTTCGAGCTCCGAGGTCGATCCCTCGCAAAGGGATCGCGAGCTCAGTGATGGTAAGTCCGCAGGCTCCCCGCGATGGGGCTCCCGGTCGGTCTCCAGCAAAGGCCGGAAACTCCTCGATGTTAGGCCGCAGTGCGGACGGAGATACGATACGGAAACAAATCGCATTTCCATCGAAGCAAGAGATTAGGAAACGGTTCCTTCAACTGCCCCCTCCCCCCCCCCCACGTAAAACAAACAAAAGAACACTAAAAACATACATATATCACATACTATTTAAACACAAAGGACAGACAGACTGTTGGCGAGGCAGCCATTGCTAGTGCCACCCGGTGGTCTAAAGTAAAGTCAAGACTTGAGGCAATTTACAGTGATCGATTAACCTACAAACCCGCACATCTTTTGGATGTGGGAGGAAACCCACATGATCACAGGGAGAACGTGCAAACTCCACATAGACAAGTCAAGATTCAACCTAGGTCGCTTGCGCTGTGAGGCAGTGGCTGCGCTACTGTGCCACCTTAGCTGAAAGACTGAAGTTATTACTATATTACTGAGAGCTACAAATCAATATTGAACCATCTTTTATACTTATTCTGGTGACATGCAAACAGCTTGTACACCATGTTGAAGCTCCTTTTACCGCTAACTTTGTTGGGACTTCATAGGTGTTGCAGCTGTCCAGAAACCTAAGGTTAGCCCAGTATGTTGCAGTATGATGAAGTGACAATGCTTGAGAAGCAGTGTGCAGGTCAATATGTTCTCAGAGTCGTGTCAGTATTGGCATTTGCTTAATTGCTCAGTAATAGGAAGGCCCATTTTGTCTTACACTAGACCAAGGGGGACCCATTGGGTCCAGTCCCCTCATCATGCGGGGGGGGGGGGGGGGCGGCCTGCAGCATCACACACACACTAACCACACCCCGGTCGGCCGAGTACGAGTTGACTGCTAGCGGGCGGCGACCAAATGACTGCGAGTCGGGGGGGGCGGGCGGGTGACGTAACTCGCAGCGCGTGGAAAACAGTGGGCAGCAGGCGGCGCGAGCAGACCCATTGTGACGTCATCAGCTCATTAACTTTAAAAAATATTTCAGATTTGTGAACACTTTTAATAAATAGCTCGAGAAATAATGCATCACATTTTCAGATAATGCGATTTTTGACATCATGGCGTAAATCGCTGTTGGAATATGTAAAAATTTCACTGTAGGCGTGTCGTGTTTTCGAGGAGAAGTGAAACGCAGACGAACATCACACCCACACACAAATACATCCACATCCAAGATCAGAGTTTTCTAAGTATAGAGATAAGATTAGGCTGAAAAACTGGTTTGTTTTGTTTATTCAAATTGATAACTCGTAAGTCTATTTGTACACTTCGTTATTGTGCACGCAAACTCACTGTTAATGTTGCCTTGGTAAACTACCTGTATGTATAGACAGTCCCGAAACGTCACCTATCCATGTTTCCCAGAGATGCCCAGATGTTGCCCGACATGCTGAGTTCCTCCAGCGCTGTGTTTTTCTAGTAGTTTGTATCGCCCAGTTAGAAAACTCGAGGTTTGCTTCCCATCTGTGTGACTGGGGCTTGTTTGTTAGACTGGTACCTCATGGAGCACGGAAACAGGCTCTTTGGCCCAACTCATCCATGCCAACCAAAATGCTCCATCTAAGCTAGTGCCATGAGATTGCATTTTGATCCATCACCTTTCCTATCCATGTACCTGTCCAAGTGACGTCAAATGTTGTTGCAACCTCTGGCAATCTATTTCCATATGCCCAACACCCTCTATGTGGAAAAGGTTAACCTTCAGGCTCATGTTAATTCTTTCCCCTCTCACCTTCAAGTTGTGACCTCTGCTTCTTGATTCCCCTACCCTGGATAAAAGACTCTGTGCATCCACCCTATCTACCCCCCTCATGATTTTATGCACCTCTACAAGATCACCCCTTAGCCTCCTGCGCTCCAAGGAATAAAGCCTGAGCCTGCCTATTGTGAGGTCTCGCAGTTGCATTTGCTTATTGAACAATGGTGATGGTAATTAAAAAGTAATTCATTGGTTATGGGATGCTTTATGTCCCACATCAGTCAAGGTGCCATCATTTCACGTTTATCTCAGTCCTGCACTGAAAGAGGAGGTATTTCATTGGTTTTAGTCTCCTTAAATTGGCCAGTGCCAACTTTCACAGACCTGCGCGCCTCCTCTAATAATTCAGCGTTGTTTTGATATTTGCCGTGAATATGAATCAGTGTGTGTGTGTGTGCGTGCGTGTGTGTGTGTGTGCGTGCGCATGCGCCCTGTAGGTCCGATGTAATTGTGATGTGTATGTAATTGAATACCTCAAGCCCTGATTGAAATGCCTTTGTATCGGCCTGTGAACACTTGCCATCTGTGTGGTTGAGGGAAGTCAGGTGCAGAGCTTTGAGGGAGCCGTCTCTTCCTGCGTGGGGCTGCAAAATATCATACCACGTAGTAATTAGAGAGAGCACAGTTTGATCGAGGGAGGTGCTCAGCACTTTTTGGCTCAGCAACGTGAGTGAGAAAGCTTCACACTCCAGTGGGTCAGTTGTGGGTGGGGTGCCTTGGCAGGCTGCAGCTCATGTAACCTGAGCATTAACTTCCCGAAGATAGACCCAAAAAGCTGGAGTAACTCAGCGGGACAGGCAGCATCTCTGGAGAGAAGGAATGGGTGACGTTTCGGGTCGAGACCTTTCTTCAGGCTAGTCGGGGGAAAGGGAAACGAAAGATATAGTCTGAAGAGTCCTTGTCTCCAGAGATGCTGCCTGACCCGCTGAGTTACTCCAGCAGTTTGTGTCTATCTTTAATATCACAATCTTTAATTGTGTCTAAGTTTAAATCAGCATCTGCAGTTCCTTCCTACACATTAACATCCCAATATAGTTTAACGTGCTAATTAAAGTGGGATGATCGTATTCAGAGATAGCAGAGATAAGCAGGCTACAGAGTCACAAAGTCACACAGTGTGGAAACAGGTCCTTTGGCCTAACTCGTCCAAGGTGCGAGTCCCATTTGGCCCATGTACCCCTCCAAGTCTTTCCTATTTATTTACCTGCCCAAGGCATCTTTTAAACGTTGTATTGTACCTGCCTCGGCCACTTCCTCTGGCAGCTCGTTCCATACACCATCACCCTATGAGTGAAAAAGTTGCCCCTCAGGTTCCTACTAAATCTTTCTCCTCTCACCTAAAACCTATGGCCTCTGGTTCATGATTCTCCTATCCTGGAAAATAAAACACTGCATTCACCCCATCTTTTCTACTGCATGCTAAGGAATAAAGTCCTAGAGTAAATCCCTTCCCATCCTCTCCTTATAACTCAGCATCTATATTTACTTTATTGATGTAAGACTTGCATATTCACAGCCTCAGGCCATCCCGTAACATTTTGCAGTTTATGCGGTAATTTTGATTTAAAGTTGTTGCTGCGGTATGAACATTGAATTCTCCAATTTTAGATAACTAACATAGAAACATAGAAACATAGAAATTAGGTGCAGGAGCAGGCCATTCGGCCCTTCGAGCCTGCACCGCCATTCAATATGATCATGGTTGATCATCCAACTCAGTATCCTGTACCTGCCTTCTCTCCATACCCCCTGATCCCTTCAGCCACAATGGCCACATCCAACTCCCTCTTAAATATGGCCAACAAACTGGCCTCAACTACCTTCTGTGGCAGAGAATTCCACAGATTCACCACTCTCTGTGTGAAAAACGATTTTCTCATCTCGGTCCCTTACCCTTAAGCTGTGACCCCTTGTCCTGGACTTCCCCAACATGGGGAACAATCTTCCTGCATCTAGCCTGTCCAACCCCTTAAGAATTTTGTAAGTCTCTATGAGATCATCCCTCAATCTTCTAAATTCCAGCGAGTACAAGCCGAGTCTATCCAGTCTTTCTTCATATGGAAGTCGTGCCATCCCTGCAACCTTCAGACAACCCTCCCACCCCTCCCCCTCACTTCCCAATATTCCCCCTTTCCCCTGTGCTATACCTGGATGCGCACCCATTTCTTCCGTGACATTTCATGCCTCTTCTCTCCTTATCTCCTTTGCCTTTCCAACTCTGGCCTTTGTCCAAATTTCTTCTGATCAAAAACCTCCTCACCCGTGTCCACCTATCACTCGCCAGGCTTTGTCCTGCCCCCATCTCTCTTTACCAGCTTTCACCCCTCTACTACAATCAGTCTGAAGAAGCGTCCCGACCCACAATGATACGTCTATCCACCTTCTCCAGAGAAGCTACCTGACCCACTGAGTTACACCAGCACTGTTTCTTTCACATTGGAATGAAGGGAATGCACCAGCCAGTTTGGACACACTAACCCCCTGTAAATAGTGATGTTTAGACAAGCCAGTGTCAGTGAAGAGACAGTGCGAGATACTTTTTGGGGAGAACATGGAGGAGAGCTCTACTGCTCTGATCAACAATAATACTAGAGTCATAGAGTGACGCAGTGTGGAAACAGGCCCTGCGGCCCAACTTGCCCACACCGGCCAACGTGTCCCATCTACACTAGTCCCACCTGCCTGCCCTTGGTCCATATCCCTCCAAACCTGTCCTATCCATGTACCTGTCAAACTGTTTCTTAAACGTTGGGATAGTCCCTGCCTCAACTACCTTCTCTGGCAGCTTATTCCATGCACCCACCACCTTTTGTGTGAAAAAGTTACCCCTCAGATTCCTATTAAATCTTTACCCCTTCACCTTGAACATATGTCCTCTGGTCCTCGATTCCGCTACTCTGGGCAAGAGACTCTGTGCATCTACCCAATCTATTCCTTTCATGCTTTTATGCACCTCTATAAGATCACACCTCATCCTCCTGCGCTCCAAGGAATAGAGACCCAGCCTACTTAATCTCTCCTGTAGCTCAGGGCCCTCAAGTCCTGGCAACATCCTTGTAAATCTTCTCTGGACCCTTTCCCCTTGAATGTAATTTCCATATTGAACATAGAACAGTGCAGAAACTGTCTTTTAGCCCACAATGTTTGTACCGAACATGATCCCAAGACCAATTCATATCTGCCTGTACATAATCCATATCTCTCCATTGTTAAACTTGTTGTCTAGATGCACCCATGGAACTGATGCTGAGAACTATATTCTGCACTCTGTATCTTTCCCTTTGCTCCATCTATTGTATTTGAGTTTGTCTTGATTATATTGATGTATAGTATATCTGATCTGTTTGGACAGCTTTTCAAAACAAAGCTTTTCACCATACCTAGGTACACGTGACAATAATAAACCTAAACCGGTGTAACTACCTGCTCCTGGCGATGACGATGCTTACTGTAGCACTACTGACAGCTATTCTTAACGGATGACCAGTTAACATTAGCAGCTGCCACTAAAAATTCAAGATTTCATAATATGAACGGGCGGCACGGTGGCGCAGCGGTAGAGTTGCTGCCTCACTGCGCCAGAGACCCGGGCTCCAACCCGACTGCGGGCGCTGTCTGTATGGAGTTTGTACGTTCTCCCCGTGACCTGCGTGAGTTTTCTCCAGGATCTTCGGTTTCCTCGCACACTCCAAAGTCGTACAGATTTGTAGGTTAATTTGCTTGGTATAAATGTAAATTGTCCCCAGTGTGTGGAGGGTAGTGTTAATGTGCGGGGGATCGCTGGTCGGAGCAGACTCGGTGAGCCAAAGGGCCTGTTTTCCGGGCTGTATCTCGCAACTAAACTAAAATAAAAGGACACACTCTTTACATAGTCACTGTGGGGAGTCACCAGGTTGGAGTTTCCTTTACTGAGCTAAAATAAAAGTTAACAACATGGAACGGCACTGTGGCGCAATTGGGAGAGCCGCTGCCTCACAGCGCCAGAGACCTGGGTTCGATCCTCACCTCGGATGTTGTCTGTGTGGAGTTTGCACGTTCTCCCTGGGTGCTCCAGTTTCCTCTCACTTCTCAAAGACGTGCAGGTTTGTAGGTTAATTGGTCTTTGCAAATTGCCCCTAGTGTGAAGGGAGCGGATGTGAAAGTGGGATAACATAGAACTAGTGTGAACATGGACTGTTCAGCTTGGACATAAAGTATTTGGTATGCCAAGACTTACCCTACAACAGAATGCAGAGCAGGGCTAGTGACAGGGGTGGCTTGATGGCGCAGTGGTAGAGTTGCTGCCTTACGGTGCCATAGAGACCTGGGCTCGATCCTGATTACGGGTGCTGTCTGTATAGAGTCTGTACGTTCTCCCTGTGACCGAGTGGGTTTTCTCCAGGATCTCTGGTTTCCTCCCACACTCCAAGCGCGTGCAGGTTTGTGGGTTAATTGTCTTTGATAAAAAATGTAAATTGTGTAGGATCGCTGGTCGGCGCGGACTCGGTGGGTCGAAGAGCCTGTTTCCGTGCTGTATCTCTACACTATACTAAAGCTAAACCGTAAGGTACTCTGGGACCTTTAGAAAGATGCGGTGAAAATTGCTGGCCAATCTTTCCTCTTCCTTCCGTTTTCCTTTGCTTTATTCTGCTGCGTACTGGCATGAATATCCCACTTCCCGCTGCAAATCCCCACGCCGGGAATTTTTTTGCAATATCCGTGCCCTGGAAATAGCAATGGTTCTGGCTGTGCCACAGTCAGCGGGGCGGTTATTGAGAGAAGGCAGGTTCCTTTAGCTCCTGCTGGATGCCATGGTGGGAACTGTGTCTTGCTGGCCGAAGGCAGTGACTGATAAAACACATCTCTTTGTTCCTTGTCCCCCGAGGAATGTGACGTTCTCAAATACTGATGAATAACAAAGTAGGGTATTAACCACAGCCAGAACCTCTTAGTACTAAGTGCTGAATCTAATTAGTGCAAAGGTTGGAGAGGTTATTACTACAGTAATGATGATGCAATCCCAGTGCAATTAGTTTTAGCTCAGGGTCATTTTACTTTTTTTCCTCGTTTTATTTTAGTTTTAAAAAAAAGCAAATGGCCGTTTTTATTTTCATTCTTCACCTCCAACAAGGGGCACTCGTTAAACAAAATAGATTTATTTCCACAGTGGCTGCTTTAATGTCAAGTGTTTCTGGGGCCAGACTACTTGCCCTGCAGTATCAGCTATGCTGCCGTAATGAGTGTATTCACCACATAGACCCAATGGGCACCTCAGCCGCTCGGAACTGCCTGCTGCCCCGCATCTCGAGAGAGTTTTATTGTCATACGTATCTTACTTGCAGCAGCCCAACAGATACGTAAACACAGTACTTTGTAAACACCATCATAAACAGCAAAAAATACATTCACGGTGGCAGAGTTGCTGCCTTACAGTTTGCACGTTCTCCTCGCGACCTTGTGGCTTTTCTCCGGGTGCTCCGGTTTCCTCTCACACTCAGGCTTGTAGGTTAATTGGCTTTGGTAACAATTTTAAATTGTCGGTAGAGTGTGGGATTGTGATGGTGTACGGGGTGATCACCGGTCGGCGCAGACTTGGTTCCGTGCGGTATCTGTAAACGCTATATAAATCAGACAATAATAATAATGCAGAGACAACAACATTGCCCTGGAAGTCTATGTAGCTCAGAGTGTAGTTGAAGGTTGTAGTGTTTGATAGCCTGGTGGTTGCAGGGAAAAAGCTGCTTCTGAGCCCGGATGTTATAGTTTTCTTGCTGTTCTACATCAGCAATGATTGAATGGCGGGGTAGACCTGATGGGCTGAATGGCCTAATTCTGCTCCCATAACGTATGAATTTATGAACTTATCTTCTTCCTGGTGGCAGGAGTGAAGTGAGAGCGTGGCCAGGGTGGTGTGGGTCTCTTGGTGACACTGGCTGCCTTTTTGAGGCAGCGACTCCTTTAGATCCCCTTCGATGGTGGGGAGGTCAGTCGCCATGATGGACCAGGCAGTGTCCACCGTCTTCTTCTCCATCCATCTCCTCCAAGTGCCGGGCAGCACGAGAGACCAGTAAGGTATTAGTCTCTCTCTTCTCAATAAGCTGCCAAACACGCAGGAGGTCCCTACTGAGTGGAAACAGTTGACCTTTATCCGGCTACAGCACAGCCATTAATTAGCTTGCCCTTTTTATCCCCTCGCTGGAGGGGATTTATAATGGCTTAGTCACGAGTGTGCAGAGATTTTGAATAGGGTGCTGAGACGCCTACTGTTTGTGGTGGACGTAAATTTGGCATTTCAGTTGAAGGAGCTTAAAACCTTTGCCTGGACTTGAGGCCCTGAGCTATAGGCAGGTGGGACTAGTGTAGGTGGGACATGTCGGTAGGGGTGGGACGGTTGGGCCGTGGGGCCTGTTTCCACACTCTATGTCTCTAAGACCTCATTTGGTGACCGGCAAAGTCCAGGGATTGGAGGGGAGGAGCAGAATGGCTGCATAGATATTGGTAAATAGAGAAGCGTTCGCGGTTTGAGTCAGACTGATTACTGTTGGTTAAAAAAAGAGATATTGTGCCAGAGTAACTCAGCAGGCCAGGTAGCATCTCTGCAGAACATAGACAGGCGACGTTTCGGGGGTCGGGACCCTTCTTTAGACTGATTGTGGTGGAGGGAGAAAACTGGAAGAGAGGTGGGGGGGAAGGATAGAGTCTTAGAGTGATACAGTGTGCCAGCATGTTGAGATGGGGTCTCCGCCAGAGCCCAGCCTGTGAATGCGGAGCAGAACAACAGACAACCAACCATGTCATCTCTGGGTGCCCGCTCTACCACCCACCAAATGGAGCTCAGGGCCTGGCAGACATTGATGTAGGGACAACAACCTGGCTGCTCAACGCCCGGCTTGAGATCAAACTATTCCTTTAGTTTATGTTTCATTCACAAGAAGAAGTGTGGAAACAGGCCCTTCGGCTCAACTCACCCACACCGGCCAACATGTCGCAGCTACACTAGTCCCTCCTGCCCGCGTTTGGTCCATATCCCTCCAAACATGTCTGATCCATGAACCTGTCTAACTGTTTCTTAAATGTTGGGACAATCCCAGCCTCAACTACCTCCTCTGGCAACTTGTTCCATAGACTCACCACCCTTTGTGTGAAAAAGTCACCCCTCAGATTCCTATTAAATCTTTTCCCCTTCACCTTGAACCTACAGTGCCCTCCATAATGTTTGGGACAAAGACCCATCATTTATTTATTTGCCTCTGTATTCCACAATTTGAGATTTGTAATAGAAAAAAATCACATGAGGTTAAAGTGCACATTGTCAGATTTTAATAAAGGCCGTTTTTATACATTTTGGTTTCACCATGTAGAAATTACAGCAGTGTTTATACATAGTCCCCCCCATTTCAGGACGCCATCTTTAGCTTATGCTTGTTTTGGGGACTAGTCCCCTACACTTTTCTCTTCAGCATATAAAAGGCATGCTCAATTGGGTTGAGATCGGGTGATTGACTTGGCCACTCAAGAATTTACCATTTTTAGCTTTGAAAATCTCCTTTGTTGCTTTATCAGTATGTTTGGGATCATTGTCTTACTGTAGAATAAATTGCCGGCCAATGTTTTGAGGCATTTGTTTGAACTTGAGCAGATAGGATGTGTCTTTTCACTTCAGAATTCATTATGCTACTACCATCAGCAGTTGTATCATCAATGAAGATAAGTGAGCCAGTACCTTCAGCAGCCATACATGTTTCACAGATGAGGTGGCATGTTTTGGGTCTTGGGCAGTTCCTTCTCTCCTCTATACTTTGCTCTTGCCATCACTCTGATATAAGTTATTCTTCATCTCATCTGTCCACAAGACCTTTATCCAGAACTGTGGTTGCTCTTTTAAGTACTTCTTGGCAAACTGTAACCTGGCCATCCTATTTTTGCAGCTAACCAGTGGTTTGTATCTTGCAGTGTCCTCTGTATTTCTACTCATGAAGCCTTCGGCAGCCAGTAATTGACAAATCTACACCTGACTCCTGAAGAGTGTTTCTGATCTGTCGGACAGGTGTTTGGGGATTTTTCTTTATTATAGAGAGAATTCTTCTATCATCAGCTGTGGAGGTCTTCCTTGGCCTGCCAGTCCCTATGCGATTAGTAAGCTCACCAGTGCTCTCTTTCTTCTCAATGATGTTCCAAACAGTTGATTTTGGTAAGCCTAAGGTTTGGCTGATGTCTCTAACAGTTTTATTCTTGTTTCTCAGTCTCATAATGGCTTATTTGACTTTCATTGGCACAACTTTGGTCCTCATGTTGATAAACGGCAATAAAAGATTGGAGGAAAAACTAGGAGCTGAGGGCTCTCTTGTACGTGCATTAAGGAGGCAATTAAACACACCTGAGCAATTACAAACACCTGTGAAGCCAAGTGTCCCAAACATTATGATGCCCTAAAATGGGGGGACTATGTATAAACACAGCAGTAATTTCTACATGGTGAAACCAAAATGTATAAAAATGGCCTTTATTAAAATCTGACAATGTGCACTGGGGAGAAGGCAGGCACAGGTCATTGATTGGGGATGATCAGCCACGATCACAATGAATGGCCGAAGGGCCGAATGGCCTCCTCCTGCACCTATTTTCGATGTTTCTAACCACATGTGATTTTTTTTTTCTATTACGAATCTCAAATTGTGGAGTACAGAGGCAAATAAATAAATGATGGGTCTTTGTTCCAAACATTATGGAGGGCACTGTGTGTTCTCTGGTCCTCGCTTCCCCTACTCTGGGCAAGAGATTGCCAAGTGAAGGGTGGAAATAGGCACAAAATGTGGGAGTAACTCAATGGGTGAGGGGGAGGGAGAAATAGGTGTGCAGGGATGAGAGAGGGGGAAAGGGCATTGTAAGGGGGTTGTTTATACGTTATTTACCTGAAATTGGAGAATTAGTTGTTAATTCTGCAATTTTGGGTAACTAACCTACAAACTCCAATTTTTGTAACTAATCTACAAAAGCAATGAATTCTAGTTCAGCTAGTCCGTGTTAGCAGGTAGACAGGAGCAAGTGTTCCAACCCAAAACGTTACATATTATTTTTCTCCAGAGATGCTGCTTGACCCGCTGAGTTACTCTGGCACTTTGTGTGTATAGCATCTGCAGTTCCTTCCTACACATCTAGTCCATTTAACATTTATGCTCCATTCACCAGGCCCCTCGGCCCAATTTGCCCACCCAAGCCAACATGTCCAATCCACAATCCCCGTCTTTCCTCATCAAAATCCTTCACTCCCTTCTCCTTTGTATTTGGCTAACGTCGTCTTAATTGTATCCGCAGCATTTACTCAGTCACTCCCTGTGGACACGAGATCCAAATTCTTACCATTCTCTGAGTAGTTTCTTCTGAATTCCCAACATTTTTTGGTAATTATCTTACACTGTTTGGATCACGTCTTCCCCATTGACATTGGACTTTGTCTGTGGAACTGATGCGCTCCAACGCTGAGAACTATATTCTGCATATTTATCTTTCCCCTTTGCTCCACCTATTGCACTTGAGTTTGAATTGATTGCATTCATGTTCACGGGACACATAGATACACGGGACACACACATAGTTACATGGACACATACACATAGGGACACACACACACGTGATACACGAGAACACACACGGATGCATGGGAACAGGAACACAGAAACACGGGACACTCCCACAGATATACTGGGACAGACACACACACCCACACAGATAAACGGATACACACACACGGGTATGCGCAGACACACACACACACACACACACATACACATAAGGGGATAGGCACACACACACACACACACAACACACACACACACACACACACACACACACACAGGGCCAGTCACACACAAGCACAACACAGATACAAGAGGACAGACACACATACACACATTTCACAGGTGCATGGGACAGGCACTCAGACATGCGTCCCAGTGGAGATTGTTTCTTTCAGACAGTGCTGTCTCAAGCAGCCATCAGTTAGTTAAACAGCATGATGTGATCGTGCGTGCGAGGGTTTGAAGTGTGTCAGTGCGAGTGTGCAGGCGGTACTGCTGACATAATGGCCTTGGGGGACAGGGTTGGTGATTGTGTCATCCACGTCCCTTGAGGCCAAGTCAGGAACCCAAGAGGAATTGGATCAATGGAGAAAAAAGTCTTTTTTTTTCTCTCTCTCCCAACCTCAACTTACACCCTTCACCCCCACCCCACCCAGGTTGTAGACATGTGGTGCAGTTGTAGCTATAGGAGTATTATTGCCAGGTTTGCTTTGATACCACTTGAAAACAGTGAGAGGTTAAAAATAGCAGATGGTGCCTTTTGTATAAATAGCACCATGCAAATGCTCCTGCTCTCCAGTGACTCATTGTGCGGCGTTCTTGCCATTGGGTGGTGTGGGTTCTGTGAAGAACCACCCCCTGAATACATTAAACTGCCCCACTAGATTATTTTAAGCTCCCTTCAAGGGAAGACATTTGTTTAGCCAGCCGCCCGCCCGCCCATGGGCTGTACGTCACTGCTGCTGGCTGGGTGTAGTTCCGGTGCTCAGCTTTGCCTGTGCACGGCTTTCATCTTGCATTACACAAGGCAAGGGCCCAATCTGTTTTGACAGTAAACATTACACGCAACGCTGCCTCTTCACTGTGCCGGGCTTCAGCGCTCAAACAGGGAAGGACAAACTTGTCCGCCTGCTTTATTTCCTCAAATGTTACTCCCTACCCATTCCACCTCTGCCACACCTGTTCATTTCGCCGGCACAGGACAGTGGCTGCCTCACAGCGCCAGAGGCCCGGGTTGGATCCTGACTACGGGTGCTGTCTGCACTGAGTCTGTACGCTCTCCTCGTGACTTGCGTGGGTTTTCTCCGGGTGCTCCGGTGTCCTCCCACATCCCAACGATTTGCAGGTTTGTAGGTTAATTGGCCTCTCTAAATTGTCCCCAGCATGTAGGATAGAACGAGTGTACGGGCGGTCATTGGTTGGCATGGACTCGGTGGGCCGAAGGGCCTGTTTCCTCGCCGTATCTCTAAACTAAACTCCTCTGATGTGAATGGTGACTTGTTTGTTGTGTGAGATCGAGAGAGAGAAGCTTCAGTGTTAATCCCAAACACCTGGTGAGCACATGTAGTGCACTCTCACCATTGTTCAGTTGTTGACACTCTCGTCTTGAGTTTTTAATGGTTAGAAGGTCAAGCTTAACACAGCTTCCAAAACACTTCCTAGCCAGTGAGGTACTGAGGTAGTCACTGGGTAGGAAGGAACTGCTGGTTTACACCAAAGATAGGCACGAAATGCTGGAGTAACTCAGCGCGACAGGCAGCATCTCTACAGAGAAGGAATGGGTGATGCTTCAGGTTGGGACCCTTCTTCAGATTGAGGTCGCTGCAGTCACTGTTGGAATGAGTGAAGGTTGTGCTCAGCAAGATACAAAAACAGCAGTGATAATGATGACTATTGCTCATCAATGGCGCCCATCCCAGGCGACTGTGTGTGCCAGCCACAGGGGTGGATCTGCAATCCCGCATCAACTCTTTTAGTCTGTGCACTGTGGGCGGCTCAAATGTAACCATGCGTTGTCTAACCGCTGACTGGTTAGCACGCAACTAAAAGCTTCTCACTGCATCTCGGTACACGTGCCAACAAACTAAACTAACCAACTAACAAACACGATGTTGATGATGGGGACGCAAGGAACTGTAGACGTTGAGCAGATGTTGACGGACCTCGGCAGCATCTGTGGAGAAAATGGACCGGCAACGTTTTGGATCAGGGTCCCTCCGTCAGACTGATTCAGGCTGTTGGCGATGTTCCTTGAGGGATAATTGGCCGCCAGGTCACCCATGAAGACTTCTCCCGTTTCAAAGCAGAACCATGGGCTGTTTACATCCAGCTGAGACACCAGATGTGTCTTGGTTTATAACGTTGTCCCAAAGACCGCTTTTCTGATGAAGTCATTGGATTGTCAGCCTAGATGTTTCTGCTGGATCACCTTGGTGCAGCCATGGTGGGCCAAAGGGCCTGTTCCTGTGCTGGACTGTTTTATGATCTCTATCTCTGGGGCAGACTCGAACTCTCGACCTCACGATGTGAAGATGAACAGGGGGCTGCACCCTTCAACGTCACTGAAATATTCAGTCAGAAACAATAACAGATGGAAAAAAAAAGCACGGCTCCTGAGACAGGTTTGGAAGATTTCAGTTTTGAGAATGGGGTGGCACAGTGGCGCTGCGGTATAGTTGCTGCCTCCCTGCGCCAGAGACCGGGGTTCCAACCTGACTACGGGTGCTGTCTGTACGGAGTTTGTATGCTCTCTCTGTGACCACGTGGGTTTTCACCGGGTGCTCTGGTTTCCTCCCACACTCCAAAGACGTACAGGTTTGCAGGTTGATTGACTTTGTTAAAAATTGTAAAGTGTCCTCAGTGTGTAGAATGGTGCTGGTGTGGGGGGGGGGGGGAGAGGCGCTGGTAGGCGTGGACTCGATGGGCTGAAGGGCCTGTTAACTAAACTAATCTGAACTGAAATGAACTAAACCAATGTGGATATTGCGTATGCGCTGTTGACCAATGGCCTGTGCATTTGTGAACGAACACACACATCGGCAGATCAGTGAAGTGGTTGGTTCGTTTATCTAGTTTTGTGGGGGGTGGCGTTGATGATGGGGAAGAACCTACAACAGTAAAAATCCAGGCAGCACTGGGTGGCTTTGAATGTTCTTAATGGAAGAGACTATCAGGTGGAAAGAGGGGAAAAAACCCAACGGATGTGTTGGTGAAGCTACGCAACGTCTCCATGGATTCCGGGGATCTCCCACTCACACCCACTCGAAATGGAGAGGGACCCTTGGGAACGGCATTGAGAGCCTGGATTCCATGTGTCCGATGCGCACAGAGGCTCCCGTGTAAGTTGCGGAAGGAGTGGGACCATCTAACAAACGACGCAGCAACCCACAACATGTGCAGCAGAGCCAGCAGTTCCAACTGCGTTGTCAGTCACAAGATGGCGGCGCGCGCAAGGGCAGAGGACACACACACACACACACACACACACACACACACACACACACACACACACACACACACGTGGCTGTGGTAGCGAGTCCAGGTTAAAACATGGTCGTAGAACTGGAGAGCAGTAGAATTCCCTGCAGCTATTAGACTATTAAACATCACAACCAGCAAATCAGCTGTGAACTACATAGGAGCATTGGTTTTTGTCTTTTTGCACTATTATTGTTTGTTTGTTTTGATGTATGTGTTTGTGTATGTATATTTATATTTACACACACTGAACATTTTTTCCTGTTTATTATATTATTCACAGCGTACTATGGTTGCATATACTGTTGGGCTGCTGCAAGTAAGAATGTCATTGTTCTACCTGGGACATCTCACCCAGTGGAGCACGATCCTCTCTCACTGCTCCCCCCCCCCCCCCCCCTGTGATTGCCACTGCTCTCTCTGGCTCTTAAGTGCACTTCATAAACTAGGAGCCAGACTGAAAGTTTGCTAAATGGCCATTCTTGCATTTCGGAATAAAAATTTAAATTCACCAGTAACTAAATAGTGTCTGCAGCTACACGAATCACTGTCCTCGATTGTTTTCCTGTATTGCTGCTTTGGTACATTGGCTTCCAACTTTGTCACTTAGATTTCCTGCAATGATTAACCCATTTCCAGGTCCTCATATAATAAACATGAACCTATTCCAGCCCAAAGCCCACTGCATGTCTTTTAACACTATTAGGTTCTTATCACTATTAGGTTTCTTCATCTGTGCAGTGTGGAGGGCTTGAATGTGTTCATGTATATATAGTATTTTCTCTGACTGGGAAACATGCATGCAAAAGCTTTTCACTGTACCTTGGTACGCATGGCATTAATAAACGAAGCTTCATGTTTCTCTTAGAGTAACGTGACACGTTCTCGGGGCTGGTTTGGTTTCGATACTCCTATGTCCAAGACCATGGGAAATTGCAGAGAGTTGTCGATGGAGGCAGGTCCACCACACAGACCAGCCAACCAATCAAGGATAGACCCAAAATGCTGGAGTAACTCAGCAGGACAGGCAGCATGTCTGGAGAGAAGATATGGGGGACGTTTCGGGTCGAGACCCTTCTTCAGACTCCTACTTCACTCTGAAGAAGGGTCTCGACCCAGAACGTCACCCATTCCTTCTCTCCAGAGATGCTGCCTGTCCTGCTGAGTTCTTCCAGCATTTTTTGTCTATCTTCAGTTTAAACCAGCATCAGCAGTTCCTTCCCACAACATAATCAAGGACTTGTCCCACCAAGGTCCTTCCTCCTCCAAACCGCTCCCGTCAGACAGAAGGTACAGAGGCTTGACATTGTGGACCAAGTCGTGTCAAGCCTTGGCTTGACAGACTCAGGAACAGCTTCTCTTCCTCTGTTACCAGGCTTCTGAACAGTGCTTCCATCAGTTAGGGTGCTGTCTGACTCACGTCTACCCCAATGCGGACATTGGGCATGGTCTCTGGAACTGATGCGCTGCATTAGCTGACTACTATACTCTGCACTCTGTATCATCCCCTTTGCTCGATCTATTGTACTGGAGTTTGACTTGATTGCGTTCATGTATAGTGCATCTGCCCTGAATGGATAGTGTGCCAAACAAAGCTTGTCACTGTACCTCGATACATGTGACATTAATAAACCCAAATCTAAACCCTTGTCGCCATTGATAAACCCGAGGACACGACTGGGCCCCTGTGAAATGTCGACGCGTTCGTATGGATCACCCCCCCCGCAAACATTGATTCATCCGTGAATGGTGACACAATGGGTCTGTTTCTTGAAATGTATACAGCCCCTCATTTGTCCTTCCCAGGGTGGCACAGTGCCACAGCGGCAGAGACCTGGGTTCGATCCCGACCCTGGTGGCTGTCTGTAGTGAGGATAGTGAGGCCACGTTGCGCCTGGAGTATGGGATCAAAGTGGGATGGCGGTCACAAGAGAACAAAAACATCCAACACCTTAAGTAGTGACAACTAGTTTTCTCCACCAATGGCGAGAAGGGAGTAGGAAGGCACGGTGGTGCAGCAGTGGCGTTGCTGCCTCACAGCGCCAGGGAGCTGGGTTCCATCCTGACTATGGGTGCCACCTGTTGTGAGTTTATACGTTCTCCCCGTGATCCCATGTGTTTTCTCCGAGATCTTCGGTTTCCCCCCACACTCCAAAGATGTACAGGTTTGTGTAGGTTAATTGGCTTTGTATAAACGTTTAAAAAAAATTGTCCCTAATGTGTGTAGGATTGTGTTAATATGTGGGGATTGCTGGAGAATGTGGTCTCGGTGGGCTGAAGGGTCTGTTTCTACGCTGTATATCGAAACTAAACTAAACTAAACTGAGGAGCTAATATCAACAAACTCTGAACAACACAGGTCTGTCTAAGCCGTGGAAGCTTGGTATCTCTCATCAGCCATTACCAGAGAGTTTTGGCCCTTTTTGGAAACCTAAGCTGCAAAATCAGCTGAAAGTATTACACACCTGAACCATGTATCAAATATTTTTTCTTGCATCAAAAGCTGAACGTTAGTGGTGAACTGAATTTTCTGGAGTCGGTAATCATGAAGTGTGCTGATTATTTTTGTTATTGCTGGACATTTTATTTCATTCCTTTTTCATCTCAGCTTTTCTGCAGTATTGTGATCCACTGCAATTATTTCACTTGCATCTATCTCTTGGGGCTAATTATCCTTAAGAGGAATGGGATCTCTCCTCTCTCACCTTAATCTCACCATCAAATGAGTCTTAACCTCACATCACCGCACGGGGACAGGCCCTTCGGCCCACAATGACTGTGCTGAAAACGATGCCAAGTTAAACTGATCTTGTCTGCCTGTACGTGATGCAAATTCCCTCCATTCCCTGCATATCCATGTGCCCAACTATGCAAGCCTCTCAAATGCCACTGTCAATAGACAATAGGTGCAGGAGTAGGCCATTCGGCCCTTTGAGCCAGCACCGTCATCCAATGTGATCATGGCTGATCATCCCCAATCAGTACCCCGTTCCTGCCTTCTCCCCATATCCCCTGACTCCGCTACCTTTAAGAGCCCTATCTAGCTTTCTTTAAAGCATCCAGCGAACCGGCCTTCACCGCCCTCTGAGGCAGAGAATTCCACAGACCCACAACTCTCTGTGAAGAAAAAGTGTTTCCTTGTCTCCGTTCTAAATGGCTTACCCCTTATTCTTAAACTGTGGCCCCTGGTTCTGGACTCCCCCAACATCGGGAACATGTTTCCTGCCTCTAGCGTGTCCAAACCCTTAACAATCTTATATGTTTCAATGAGTTCTCCTCTCCTCCTTCTAAACTCCAGAGTGTACAAGCCCAGCCACTCCATTCTCTCAGCAAATGGCAGTCCCGTCATCCCGGGAATTGACCTTGTGAACCTACGCTGCACTCCGTCGTATCAGCCTCCTCCTCCACCCCAAGCAGCATGTTCTGGACACCCACCACCCTCCACGTCACAAAACCCTCCCGCACATCTCATTTCAACTTGTGTAAGAAGGAACTGCAGATGCTGGTTTACACTGAAGATAGACACAAAATGCTGAAGTAACAGAGGGTCAGCATCTCTGGAGAGAAGGAATAGGTGACGTTCCTGGGCGAGACCCTTATTCAGACTGAGAGTCAGGTAAATCTTACTGGCCTCACCTTAAAGCTATGCCCTCTAGTCCTTGACATTTCCACCCTGAAAGGTTCTGACTGTCTATCCTATCTATGTCTCTCATCATCTTATATACTTCTATCAGATCTCTCCTCAAGCTCTGGTGCTCCGAACAATTTGCCCAACTTCTCCTTGTGGCGAGTATCTATTCCAGCCATATCTGTTCCCCGCTCTGTATCAAGTGTGAATCTTGTGAGAATCATTTCCCTTAGGACAGGTGCCAATAACCCCTCTCTAGTCAGAGTTGTCTGAAATCTTAGCTTTGGTCATATTTTAGTTTAATCTAGAGATGCAGCATGGAAACAGGCCCTTTGGCCCACCGATTCCTCGTCGACCAGCGATCACCCCGTACACTAGATCTACCCCAGGAACAATTTTTCAGAGGGTCAATTGATCTATAAACCTGTATGTCTTTGGAATTGGGGGGGGGGGGGGGGGGGGGACCGGAGCACCTGGAGAAAACCGCACGGTCACAGGGAGAACGTACAAACACCACGCAGACAGCACCCGAGGTCAGGATCGAACCCGGGTCTAAGGCGGCAACTCTCCCTCTGCGCCACCGTGCCACCCCTGAGATTATGTCTGAGATTTGCTACCTCACGTGGAGGAGACACTTGAATACCATGTCCTGGAGATTAATTTGGGCAGAAGAGAGGTTTATACATCATGCAGTTTTTGCATCCCCGATTCACACAAGAGCATTCACGGTGCTGTCTAGATGGAGATGATGCATGAAGACTTTGATGCAAAGCTGAGGTGTGCGTTGTGCAGCTTGTTCCATCTGGGCTGGGGAACACTGAGTTAATTAAAGGTCTGTATATACAATACTTGCACTTTAATCATCTCGCCATTTCCGCCAGCACTGTTTAAGGAGGTGGATTAGAGCCGAACTTCAAAGCTGGTATTTGTTTGATGTGTTTTGAATGGAGCATCTGCTGAATACTGGATGTTCAGATATTGAGATGCTTTAAGATGGCTGCCTGCCCAGCCCACCAAATCTCCAGCTTGTTGCATATTTCATGACTCCGCTTTGAGGACATGTCAGTGTGCTCAGGATTTTGCTTAAATTTGGTAAACATCACTCACCCTTGAATGTGTGGAAGTATGATCAGTCTGTGACTAGGAGGCAAGGCTGGTTGCACTTCCCACAACTCCACGAGCATGAGAACTGCAGCTGAGATGAGGTGGCAATGTAACCTTGGCCAGGAACATGAAAACAGGACTATCAGGTTCAAGAACAGCTTCTTCCCAATCACCATCATCAGGTTCTTGAACAGTACACATCTGAATAACAGGGTCGTAATGCTAAGTGGAAACTCTATAATGCGCTGGTCAGGCCGCATTTGGAGCATTGTGAGCAGTTTTGGGCCCCATATCTGAGGAAGGATGCGCTGGCATTGGAGAGGGAGCAGAGGAGGTTTAGGGGGAGGACCCCGTTAAAATGGGGTTAACTATGAGGAGAGTTTGACGGCACTGGGCCTGTACTTGCTGGAGTTTAGAAGGATGGGGGTGGGGACACCTCATTGAAACTTACTGAATAAGGAATGGCCTGGGTAGAATGGATGTGGAGAGGATGTTTCCACCAGTGGGAAAGTCCAGGACCAGAGGGCACAGCCTCAGAATAAAAGGACGGAGCTTTAGAAAGGAGAATCTATTTAGCCAGAGGGTGGTGAATCTGTGGAATTGCGGTTATTAACGTATTGAATTTAGTTTCCTATTTCTTAACGGTGTTTAATGTGGTTACAGGTCTGTGAATCTGCTGCATGGAAGAGGTTGATTGTTCTGTTTGACAAAGGACACAGCGTCAGAATAAAACATCGTACCTTAGTAAAGAGGAATTTCAATAGCCACAGGGTGATGAATCTGTGGAATTCATTGCCACAGACGGCTGTGGAGGCTGTCATTGGGTATTTTTAAAGCAGAGATTGATAGGTTCCTGATTAGTAAGGGTGTCAAATGTTATGGGAAGAAGGCAGGAGAATGGGGTTGAAGAGGGAAAATAGATCAGCCACGATTGAATGGTGGAGCAGACTTGATGGGCCTAATGGTCTAATTCTTCTGGTCATAAAGTCATATGACAATTGAGCCCTGTTGGCTCTCCTGAAGTGCAGTGGTCAGTTCACACAGCAGCCACTGACTCCAGAATTGAGGTTGATGATCAATCTACTACTTTGTGGCGTCAGGCCATTTTGAATGAGACACAAAATGCTGGAGTAACTCAGCAGGTCCGGCAGCATCTCTGGAGAGAAGGAATGGGTGACGTTTCAGAGTCTGAAGAAAGGCCTCGACCAGAAAAGTCACCCATTCCTTCTCTCCGGAGATGCTGCCTTGTCCTGCTGAGTTACTCCAGCATTTTGTGTTCATCTTCAGGGTAAAACCAGCATCTGAAGATCCTACACAAGCCATTTGAATGTTTATTTTTTTGGCTTTTGTGCCATTCAGAAGGAACAGCGAGTATTTTGTCCTAGTCTTGAGAGGGTTTGAGGGGCTCAGTAAAGGGCTTGTCCCACTTTCACAACTTAATTCTTTCATCCCGACCATTTTTTTTACACGTGGGCATTTTTTTGTAAAATCGGGCCGGAAAAAACGCCCCGACTTCCCTGATGCCACGAGTACCTACAGCTGGCGTAACGAGCCGCTACGATATATCTACGAACACCTACGTCCTATAGATATATCTACGAACGCCTACAGACTCGTTATGAACATTCTGCGAGTTTGAATCAAGGGGTAAACTCTGGAGAATTCGCGAATTACCTCGTGAAAGTGGGACAGGCGCTTAAGAAAGTCGTGCGGTGCATAGAGGTCTTGACCGCTCTCCTGCTCGGTTGGGAAGGTGCTGGTATGTGAAGCTCCTGGCTACAGTGCTGCTCCACAACAGTGGCGTTGTTGGAAAATCCCGGGAGACGGAGTTATGTGTGACAGATGACAAATGTTTGGTGCCACTTGTCAGCCCAGCCCTGGATGCGGTCCAAGCCCCTATTTAGACTGGTAGGAGCTGCTTCATTATCAGAGGACTGCAAGCCAGCATGTCCATGTTTATTCCCACCAACACCCAACTGTTGCCAGAGTCTTTGTCAGAGGGAAACCAACTTTACACACAGCTTTGGCTGACACTATGCAGAAACTGAGATTTATTATTTATACACACAATGAATTGCAGATGCTGGTTTAACAAAAAAGAAATACCTGATATGCTTGGGTAACTCAACGGGTCAGGCTGCATCTCTGGAGAACTTGACTAGGCGATGTTTCAGGTCGGGACCCTCCTTCAGACTGATTGTAGGAGGGGGGGGCAGAGAAAGCTGAAAGAGAGGTGGGGTAGGACAAAGTGACAAGTGATAGGTGGATACAGGTGATGGTGGGTTTAATTGCAGATTGTTGGACAAAGGCCAGAGATGCAAATCACAGAACTATCGTGAGGTAAGGAGAGAAGATGCGTGACATGTGCAACCAGAGGAAGGGATATTGTTGGAGAGGGGGGGGATGGGGGGGGGGGGGAAGGGAAGGAGAGAAATATCCGTGCATCCAAGTGGGATAGAGGGAAGGGGTGGGGGAGGTGCAAAGCGGGTGCAGTTGTTTGTCAGTTAGTCAACTGAAAATGTCATACCTGAAGACGGGTACTGATCCAAAACATCACTTATACATTTTATCCAGAGATCCTGCCTGACCCACTGAGTTACTCGAGCATTTTGTGTCGATCTTTAGGGTAAACCAGCATCTGCAGTATCTTGTTACTTTCATACCTTTGAGTTGTAAGCTAGCCAAACGGAATACGAGTTTTGTTCGTTTATGAAAGAGTTCTTTGCAAGGTTGAAGGCGTTCGGTATGGTGACCATTCTGAAGGTATCCCTCCTTGAAGAAACATCTGAAACCAAGAACTATAAAATATAAGACAAGTTATTAATAAACACAATGGGGAATTTAGAAGCAATGGCCATGTGGAACCAGAGGGGTTAATGAGAATGATCCTGATTCATTTCATGGAGAGCTGGATTAAATACACAGCACGTCGTCAGTTGTGAAATGCCTTTCATCCCCCGAAAGAGAAGTACTGTATAGCTTTTGATTGATTGAAAGGGAAAGAGATTGATACAGCATGGAAACAGGTCCTTGGGCCCACCGTCCATCGATAACGTGTTCACATTAGTTGTATGTTATCCCACTTTCACGTCCACTCCCGACACAGTGGGGGCAATTTTACGTAGTGTCAACGAACCAACAGATCTGCACGTCTTTTGGGACGTGGGAGGAAACCGGAGCACCCAGAGGAAGCCCACATGGTCTCACGGAGAAAGTGCGAACCCGACCGAGGTCAGAGTCGGTTTCTGGCGCTGTGAGGCAGCAGCTCTACCATTGTACCGCACTTGCTGGAACCTGTTCATTACCCGGGGGCTGCTTGCATCGTTACTACTGCTCCTCCTTCACTTTGAAGTTGGGCTGGTTAGTAAGTTTGCAAAATTGGTGATAAGCAACTTGGTTGGCAAGAGTGAGCTGGGCTGAAGGGGCTGCTTCTGTATTCTATGATTCTCTTTGTGCTGAATTCATTGGCTGGGCGGCATAGTGGCGCAGCGGTAGAGTTGCTGCTTGACAGTGCCAGAGACCCGGGTTTGACCCTGACTACGGGGGCAGTTTGTATGTTCTCCCTGTGACCGGATTTCTCCGGGTGCTCCAGTTTCCTCTCACACTCCAAAGATTTGCAAGTTTTTAGCATTAATTGGCTTCGGTAAAATTATAAATTGTCTTCAGTGTGTAGGATAGTGCCAATGTATGGGGTGATTGCGGACTCTGCGGGCCAAAGGGCCTGTTTCAGAGCTGTATCTCTAAAATCTAGAATCTAAAGACTGCCGAGCATGTTGGAGAACCTAGAAAAGGTTTGATAAAGAACTAAAGGGCCTGTCCTACTTTCACGACCTTTTTTACTCGTAGACATTTTTCATCAGGCTAGAAAACGCCCTGACCTACTTGATGCCACGAGAACCTACGACTAGCATCACGGCCTGCTACGACCTACCTACGACCTTGCGATGACCATGCTGCGAGTATGAGTCAAGGGCAAACTCAGCAGAGGTCCCGAAATGTTGCCCATTTCCTTTGCTCCGTAGATGCTGCCTCACCCCATGAGTTTCTCCAGCATTTTTGTCTACCAGCGATTTTCCAGCATCTGCTGTTCCTTCTTGAACAACTTGATAAGAACTAAGTTTGAGGTGACCATCGTGGGTGGTTGTATTCCTGTAGATCCGTCCCACGACTGCCTACCCCCAACCAGCAATCGCCATTGATTATCCATACGGCACTCCACCTAACAACACTACTTTACCCAATTGGCCCAAGTTAAGTAGCCAATGATAGTTGTTTTTAATACAAATGACCAAGGTAATCATTGACTTCAATTTGATATCTATTGACAGCACTGTGTTGTCTAATTAATTAAACACAGGATACGCGAGTCACACGGAATAGTCAATTAAACAATCTGTTCGAAGAGTAGCACAAACAAATTGCATCAACCTCTTCCAGGAAAGGGAATGAGTTTTCAGAAAAATACGGTGAGTGGTGTTTGTATAGAGCTTGCAAGTAAAATCAATCTAAATCACCTTCAGTAGTGCAGCATAGAATTGGGCCCTTTGGCCCATCGGGTCTATGCTGACTGCTTTATTATCTATACTAGATATCCCTCTCCCTGAATTAATTCCATATCCATCTATTACTTGCTCATTCAAGTAGTTGCCCAGACGATTCTTAAATGCTGTTATTGTACCCGACCACCACCTCCTCAGGCAGCTCGTTCCAGATACCAACAACACTTTGTGAAAGATTTATCCCTCAGATCCCCTTTAAATCTCCTCCCTCTTCACCTTAAACTTGTGCCCCTGTGCCCCCTAGCTTCAGATCATAAGGTCATAAGTGATAGGAGTAGAATTATGCCATTCAGCCCATCAAGTCTACCCCGTCACTCAATCATGGCTGATCTATCTCTCCCTCCTAAATCCATTCTCCTACTTCCTCCCCATAACCTCTGACACCTGTACTAATCAAAAGTCTATCCATCTCTGCCTTAAAAATGACTTGGCATCCACAGCCTTCTGTGGAAAAGAATTCCACAGATTCACCACCCTTTGACTAAAGAAATTCCTTCTTATCTCCTTCCTAAAAGAACGTCCTTTCATTCTGAGGCTATGACTTCTAGTTATAGACTCTCCCACTAGTGGAAACAACCTCTCCACATCCACTCCATCTAAGCCTTTCACTATTCTGTATGCTTCAATGAGGTCCCCCCTCATTAGACAATAGACAATAGGTGCTGGAGTAGGCCATTTGGCCCTTCGAGCCAGCACAGCCATTCAATGTGATCCTGGCTGATCATCCCCAATCCGTACCCCGTTCCTGCATTCTCCCCACATCCCCTGACTCCGCTATCTTTAACTCAGGCTTTCTTCTAAACGCCAGTGAGTACAGGCCCAGTGCTGACAAACGCTCATCATAGGTTAACCTACTAATTCCTAGGATCGTTCTTGTAAACCTCCTCTGGGCCGTCTCCAGAGCCAGCACATCCTTCCTCAGATATAGTGTTGTCATTGCATGCAGCTATACAAATACACGCATTTATTTATAGTCATTGATGCTTTTACCCATGGGTTTACTGTCTGCAATTACCTGGAGATTAGGTTTAATTCCCAGAGACTGCCATGGGGTTGGTATCGACAGCAATATAAAACAACAATTTACATTGGTAGACACAAAATGCTGGGGTAACTCAGCGGGTCAGGCAGCATTTCTAGATAGAAGGAATGTGTGACGTTTTTGGGTCGAGACCCTTCTTCAGACTTAAATTGGTGTATGTATGCTGTTTTGTTTATTCATTCTACTAAATGTATCTAAAATCCACAAATGCTAAAGTTAGCTAAAAAAAAACAGTCTGAAGAACGGTCTCGACCCGAAACGTCACACATTCCTTCTATCTAGAAATTCTATCTAGAAGAACCTGTTCCTTCTCTCCAGAGAAGCTGCCCGTCCCACTGAGTTACTCCAGCATTTTGTGTCCATCTTCGGTTTAAACCAGCATCTGCAGTTCCTTCCAACGCATTTTGTGTCTATCTAACGCAGGCAACATGATTGACTGGGCTAGACAGTGTCAGGGAATTAAAAGGGGGGGGGGGGGGGAGGTGTTGGTGTAAGAAGGTGTTGTTCTCATGGTCCAGGCGGTAACCTGTCCACGGCAATATCTCAAAGATATTGACTTGATTCAGTTATTTTAGTCTTTGATCGTTCGTATAAAGGTCGCCAGTGCTCCTTTCAAAAGGGACACTGTGGCCCCAATTTACTCTGTACGACATTGAACAGAACTGGGGAGTTGGGCATTGACACTCACGGACAATGAAGATGCAAAGAGGCAGAACTTCACCTTCAGGACAGACGTGCTTACAACCCAGCGGTATGAATATTGATTTCACTTTCACTCATTTCAAGTAACCCATGCATTCCCTCTCTCACCGTCCCTTCCCCACCCTAGTCATCCTGCCTGTTCCACTGTTCGCATCCATATATACCTCCGTTATCATCTCTTCCACAGCCAACAACGGACCATTGTGGGCTCCACACGCCCTTGGTCATCGGTGCCGGCACAAATTTGTCATAGAGGGGAGAGCTTCCCTCTCCCCTGAGTCTCGGTCTGAAGAAGGGTCTCGGCCCGAGACATCACATATTCTTTTTCTCCAGTGATGCTGCCTGTCCCGCTGAGTTAGCCCAGCATTTTGTGTCTCTCTTCGGCAGAGTAAAAAGGACAGCACGGTCCAAAGTCCTTGGTAGCCTGTGAAATGTGGCATCATACAACGCGATAGCAGGCCCTTCAGCCCACTGAGTCCATACTGACCATCAATCATCAAGTACTTGTTGATGTTTAGCAGAACCATGAGTAGAGAAAGCTCACAGCGGTGTGATAATTAGGCTCTAGAATGCCGAGTGAGGACTGCAGGGCCTGTCCCACTTGGGCATCACGCAGGTAGCGCACGAAGATTTTGTGAATCCCAAAATCCTGGGGCGCCGTGCGCGACCACGCGTCACTGCCTACGCCACCACGCCTCGCCACGTGCGTCGTGACGCGTAAATGATGACGCCCAAGTGGGACAAGCCCTTCAGTGTTGGCCAGAACATCAAGGTTCACTGCCACCACTCCTTCACAATAAAACCCATCTTTCAGACCCGTCCAGTAGGTAGTCGATGGGAAAGTGGAGAGGACGTGGATTCGATGGGCTGAAGGGCCTGTTTACATGATGCATCTCTGAGCTAAAACGAAAACATACGCAGGCAAAGAAAGCCTTCCCGCCCAGTAAAGCAGGTTGTGTAAGCCGTAACACACCACTCTAGGGAGGTCCCCAGAGCACCATAAAACATCATTATGCAAAAACAGTTACTGTATTAAGTATGTTTGTAAATGGTATTTAAATCTATCCTAACAATACATAATTTATGCAAGCGACCAATTGACTAAATGCTACTCTTGCTAAGTAGGAGGTGTCAATTGCCCTCTGGTGGGGGACTAAATCTTTCTCATCCATATAGAGGAAAAGGAACTGCAGATGCTGGTTAATAGACAAAAGGACACAAAGTGCTGGAGTAACTCAGCAGCATCTCCTGACCCTGAAACATAGCATAACCATGTTTTCCAGAGATGCTGCCAGGCCCGCTGAGTTACTGCAGCACTTGGTGTTTAGTTTGTTTTATTTCAGAGGGTACAGCGAGGAAACAGGCCCTTTTGGCCCACCGAATCCGTGCAAAGCAGCGATCCCCGCACACTCACACACACACTATCCTACACACACTAGGTACAATTTACAATCTTTACTGCCCGAGGTCTTTCTCATCCACACCTGGTTTGAACCGTTTGGGGTGATTGATGCTGTTCTTTTGCTCAGAATGTGACGTGTGTGGAGATTGTTTGCCTGGGGTTCATATGAAGGCCGAAATAAAGGAACTGCAGATGCTGGTTGATACACAAAAACACACAAAAGTGCTGGAGTAACTCAGCTAGTCAGACAGCATCTTTTAGTTTAATTTAGGAGATACAGCGGAGATACAGACCCTTCGGCCCACCGAGAACATGTCGACTAGCGATCACCACAAACACTAACACTATCCTACACATAAACTAGGGACAATTTACAGTCTTTGCCAAAGCCATTTAACTTACAAACCTGTGCGTCTTTGGAGTGTGGGAGGAAACCGGAGCATCCGGAGAAAACCTATGGGGTCACGGGGAAAGCATACATACTTTGTACAGACAGCACCCGTCAGGGCCCGGGTCTCCGGCACTGTAAGGCAGCAACTCTACCGCTCTGCCACCGTGCTGCCCATGGTCTCTGCAGAACAGGGAGGGGTGATGTTTTTGGTCAGGATTCTTCAGACGGATCAAACAAAGGCCTTTGGTTAATTACATGAGGATCATCAATAGCAATGCCATGTGGCTCTAGGACATGGGTATGATTGTTCAGTCACTAAATCAGGTATATTGTCACGTGCACCAGTACGGGAGGTTCAGGGATAATGAGAAATCCTGAGCTTGGTTCGCACATTACGCTCGGCTACAGGGGTTGGACAGGCTTGGTGGACCGCCGGTGGTTGAGGAGAGACCCGATACAATAGGCATAGATAGGGTAGACAGTCAGAACCATTTCCCAGGGTGGAAATGTCAAGGACAAGAGGGTATAGCTGTAAGGGGTGATGGGCAACGTTTAAAGGATATCTGGGGAACATTTTTTTACACAGAGAGTGGAAAGTGCCTGAAATGCATTGCCATGGATGGTGAAGGAGGCAGGTATGATAGTGGCATTTAAGAAACTTTTGGATAGGAACATGGAAATGGAGGGATATTGGTTATGTACTAGCAGGTAAGCGTTGGTCTTGGCTTCATGTTCGGCACGGACATTGTGGGCCGAAGGGCCTGTTCCTGTGCTGCACTGTTCTATGTATTCACGGCCTGTAATTATAGCCCTACATGACTGAAACAGGCCCTTCAGCCCAACCTGTCCATGCTGTTGCCCTGTGAAGGTGTCACCTAATGACATTGTCAACCCCTCAGCAAGAAGTTGGGGTGGTCGGAAAACTTGAAGGAAAGATAAATAGGCAAGCCCCCTCCCCTTCCCCTCCCCTTCCCCTCCCCTTCCCCTCCCCCACACTTGCTCCTCTTCCCCTTTTCCCCTCTCCCCCCCACCCACCCCCTTCCCCTCTCCCCATTCCCTTCCCCCTCCGCTCTCCACCTCCCCTTTTCCTCTCCCCACCCCCTCCCCCTCTCGCACCCACACACCAATGCTGCCTCACCACCATTCACAGTCTGTCCGCTGGTCGCATTCCAGCACATAATGCGACGGGAACAATTTGTGAATAATTGCAGGAAGTTGTACGTGGCAACGCTGTGACCTGGGGTTAAGTGAACCTGAATTCCAATGAAATCAGGCGTCAGGTTTCACCTCCTGCAGTGCTGCCTGTGTGCAGTTGTGTGCTCTCTTATTTAGAAACCAATCCTTCAAACATTCTCCTGAAGCTCCTGGTGTTAGAGCAGCTTGCCGTCCATCAGTCATGGAATACCTTCCACCTGCCTCCTGCTGCTTTTTAAACAGGTGTTTAAAATTGACACCAAGAGACAACAATCTCATTATATCTAATTTTTGATTTATGCCATCTCATCTTTGCCATGTAAAATTCTTTGTGCAGAATTCCCTTCCTCCACTTGATTCCTAAAAGCCCCGGTTCACCACTGCTCCCTGCACACTTCTTTTCCCTCCAAGTTTGCCCCCTCTGTTGTCTCCTCGGTCCCTTGCCTGCTCTTCGCTCTCTCAAAATTCCACCCCCTTGCTGGTGTCTGCACCTCTCCCTCGCCAACTCGTCCTTCTTCCAAGATTCCACCTCCCCTCCTGTTCCCTGTTCCACCCCTCCGCCCATTTGTCTTCCCTACGAGTCCTCTCCCACCTCTCGTGGAGATCTTTCTCTCTATCCAGAAGCATTAGTCTCTCTGTTCGCGCCAGGCAAAGGCGTGCTGACAAGGCGAAGGGTTGTTTCCTGAGCTATAAATCTCTCGTGCACTCTGCTTGGGGTTAGTGTTCAGGACATATTTGCAAACTGTTTTTCTCTCGCCTTGTTTTGTTAATAATAAATGTCCTCAGCAAATGCTGAGTGTGTGCGAGAGGGAGAGGGAGACTTTGAAAACTGTGATAAACAGGACACAATTGGGAAAAAAGCTGCTGATTTCACACCCTTCCTGGTTTGCTCATCGAAAATGAAACACATCGATAGAGTGGATGGGGTGAGGATGTTTTCAGTAGCGGGAGAGTCTAGAACCAGAAGAAATAGCGGTACCTTTAGAAAGGAGACGAGGAGGAATTTCTTTAGTTAATCTGTTAATCTGTGGAATTCATTGCCACAGGCGGTGGTGGAGGCCAAGTCAATGGGTATTCCAAAGCGGAGATCCATAGGCTGTTGACTATAAAGATGTCAAAAGTTATGGGGCGAAGGGTTGAGAGGGAAAAATAAATTAGCTGTGACTGAATGGCGGAGTAAGGTCGATGGGCCGAGTGGCCTAATTATGTTCCCATGTCTTATGAACTTATGATCCCTCCTCACCCATCCACCCTGGTCCTCCCACATAGGACACAAAGTGCTGGAGTAACTCAGCAGGACAGGCAGCATCTCTGGAGGGAAGGAATGGGTGACGTTTCGGGTTTCTAGCCCTCAGATACTTTCCTCAGCAACCGTCGGAGGAGTTACGCCGGCCCTAGGCCTCTTCCAGACACCTAAACATCTCATCCAGAGGAGATAGAGATTCACCTGCACCTCCTCCAACGGGAGACAAGGATCGACAGGGAATGTTTAGAGGGACATGGGCCAAACACAGCCAGGTGGGACTGCCTAGATGAGGCATCTTGGTCAGCATTGTCAAGTCGGGCTGTTTCCATGCTGTATGACTCCGTGACTCGATGACAAAGGAGGAGAGGTTACCTGAACTGAGAGCTGGCAGGAATCTCCGTGAAGACGCAACATCCAATTTGAAAAGCTCTACCCTGAGGCACTTGTCGTTTAGTGACCTACTTTCTGAAGCTTCGATCGTTTTGTAAAGTGGGAAGAGCAGCAACCAGCTTGGTTGGAGAGTCCCCACGGGCAAAAGAATTGATGAAATGGTGCATCGTCCTTTTTTGTTTGCTCTTTGTCAGGACATATAAATTAGCCACAGCGCAGAAGAGTTTGTTCTTGTTTTGGCCTGTTCCACGGCCCTGTTTTAATCATTGGACCCTGGCAGTCATGTTATCAGTTCTCAAGGTCTCAGCACTACAATACCCTCTCTTTGCCACTTGTCTCTTAGGCCGGCACGGTGGCGTAGCGGCAGAATTGCTGCCTTGCAGTGCCAGAGACCCGGGTTCGAACCTGACCACCGGTGCTTGTCTGAGTGGAGTTTGTACATTTTCCCCGAGTGCTCCGGTTTCCTCCCACATTCCAAAGACGTGCGGGTTTGTAGGTTTAATTGACTTCTGTAAAGATTGTAAATTGTCTCCAGTGTGTAGGATAGTGCTAGAGTACAGGGAATTCGCTGGTTTGTCCGTACATGGTGGGCTGAAGGACCTGTTGCCGCGCTGTATCTCTGAAGGAACATGCAATAGATGAGTTTGGAGGAGATGCAGGTAAAGCTGGAAGGGTGGGTCAGGACCTGGGACGGGGGTGAGGGTGGAGGTGTAGGGAGAGGTGCCGCACCTTCCGTGGAACAGGGGGAGGGCGTAGGGTGGTAGGAAATGATGAGTCACGGAGGGAGCGGTCTCTGCGGAATTTGGAAAGGGATTGGCAGGGGAAGATGTGATGGGTGGTGGGATTGCATTGAAGCTGGTGGGCAATGTGGGAGGGTGATGCGTTGGATGTGGAGCCTCGTGGCGGTGAAAGGTGAGGACCAGGGAACACTATCCCTGTTCTTTCTGGAGGCGCAGGGTGTCCGAGAGCAGAACTGTGGGGAAAGGAGGAGACACTGGTGACGGCTTCATTGACAACTGCGGGCAGGGAGTCGGAATCACGTTTATAGTGGAAACAGCGCTTCAGCCCAACTTGCCCACATCGGCCAACATGTCCCATCCCTCTAAACCTACCCTATCCATATACCTGTCTTTATTTTTCTGAAAGCAGAGAGTTGTGAATTTATGGAATTCACCCAGAGAGTTGTGAATTTATGGAATTCCCTGCCACAGAGGGCAGTGGAGGCCAAGTCACTGGATGGATTTAAGAGAGAGTTAGATAGAGCTCTAGGGGCTAGTGCAGTCAAGGGATATCAAGGCAGGCACTGGTTATTGTTAGGGGACGATCAGCCACGATCATAATGAATGGCGGTGCTGGCTCGAAGGGCCGAATGGCCTCCTGCACCTATTTTCTATGTCTATGTTAAACCTTGCGATAGTACCTGTCTCAACTACCTCCTCCGGCAGCCTGTTCCATACACTCATTACCCCGCCCCCCACCTTTAAACCTATGTCCTCTGATTCTCCATTCCCCAACTCTGGGCAAAAGACTCTGTGCATTTACCTGATCTATTCCTCTCATGATTTTGTACAGCTCTTTCAGCACCCCTCATCCTCCTGCTCTCCAAGGAATAAAGCCCAAGCCTGGTTGACCTCTCCCCGTGTTCTCTGAACCATTTCCAGCTTGACACCATCGTTCCTATAAACATGGTGCCCAAAACTGAACACAATATTCTAATTGTGGCCACACCAACCTCTTACACAACTGCAACATGACCCCCCCCCCCAACGTCTCTTCTCAATACTCTGACTAGTGAAGGCCAATGTGCCCAAAGCTTTCTTGACCACCCGATCCTCCTGTGATGCCTGAACCCTGAATCCACCTGTTTCCTGAAGAAAAATAATATATCCAATATATGTGGAAAGCCTTATCTTGAGGGCAGATGAGATGGAGAAACTACAAGAAATTGAGAAATGGATTGTGTTCTAACTGAGAAACTGCAAGAATTTTCTTTAAATCCACTTTGTTGCATCTACTTTGGTCGAGCAAAACATAAAGTGCTGAAGGAAGTCAGCGGGTCAGGCAGCATCTGTGGAGGGAATGGACCGACCACGTTTCAGGTTGGAAGCTTCTTCAGAATTCAAAATGTTACCTATCCCTTCGTTTCATTCCTTCAACCAGATGCTGCCTGACCCGCTGAGTTCCTCCAGCACCTTGTGGTTTGCTCAAGATTGCAGCATCTGCAGTTCCTTGTGTCTCTTGGTTTGTTACATTTGAGACATTTTAGCATTTGTGATTTTAGCCCTGGTCTGAGCGCGTCACACTTTGAACCTGTCATTTCCTTCTCTTTGAGTGCAAGGTTACCCTGTTGGTTTGAAGCTCCAGCAGCTTTGGTGAGTTTGTTGTATAGAGTGTCATTGCTGAGGCGAGCAGCAGGGGGACTTTGTACCGTGGTCTTGTCACTGAGGCCACATGCCAACTTGAAAAGTCAGCGCTCACATTACACAACCACCAGAGACCCCAAAGAACTTTACAGCCACTTATGTCATTCTGAAGTGTAGTACCTACAACTTATTGCATGTGTTGGCGCAGCGGTAGAGCTGCTGCCTCACAGCGCCAGGGACTCGGGTTCAGTCCTGACTACGGGTGCTGTCTCTGTGGAGTTTGCATGTTCTCCCTGTGACCGCGTGGGTTTACTCTCGGTGCTCCGGTTTCCAACCTCCCAAAGACATGCGTGTTTGTAGGTTAATTGGCCTCTGTAAATTGACCCGAGTGTATGGAGGTAGATGCAAAAGTAGGATAACATAGAATCAGTGTGAACGGGTTAAACGCTTATCATATGCTAACCCAGACATTCCTGGGATCATTTTCATAAACCGTCCCTGGACCCTTTCCAATGCCAGCACATCCTTCTTCAGCTATGGGGCCCAAAACTCTTCACAATGCTCCCAAACGCGGACTGACCAGTGCCTTATAAAGCCTCAGCATTACAGCCCCGTTTCTGTACTCTAGTCCTCTGGAAATAAATGCGAGCATTGCATTAGCCTTGCTTACTACCGATTGGACTTGCGTGTTGTTCAGTGCCCTCACGAGCAGCTGCCTGGTCTGCATCAGCAGCTGCACTGGCAGAGCTGGGGGAGTCTGTCAGCAGCAGAGCTGCGAGGCAGCAACTGTGCACACTCGGGCTGGACGCAGATTATGTCAGCGGGGCACCTGACTCCTCGGCTAATAAATATTAACAAACAAACGTTCCGTCGTGCCACATTTAGCGGTAATCTTCCTGATTTTACTGGGAGAGGGCCGGTGTAATCCGGGGAGATGATCGCCTGAGACTCACATGCAGACAGGCGCAGGGACACAGACAGACGCTCACACATAACCAGAGACGACCATGAAGGGCCTGTCCCACTTGGGTGTCATTTGCATTTGAGAATCCTCAAATCCTGGGGCACCGCGCGCCACTGCCTACGCCACCGCGCGCCACTGCCTACGCCACCGCGCGCCACTGCCTACGCCACCACGCGCCATGCGCGCGCATTGCACGCCATACGCACGTACCGCACGCGTCGTGCATCGTGACGTGTAAATGATGTCCTATAAATGACGCCCTTTACTGAATGGTGCAAATGAGATTGCCACAGAAGGCTGTGGAGGGCCAAGTCAATGGATTTTTTTTATGGTGGAGCCTGATACGTTGCTGATTAGTAAAGGTGTCACGGGTTATGGGGAGAATGAGGTTGAGATGGAAAGATAGATCAGCCGTAATTGAATGGCGGAGTAGACTTGATTAGCCGAATGGCCAAATTCTGCTCCTATCACTTATGGACATTGGAAAGTTAAGAAATTGCCATTACACTATGGAAAGGAAAGGCAGGCGGTCAGACAGACAGGCAGGCAGGTGCAAGAGGTAGTGAATCTGTGGAATTAATTACCACAGATGGCTGTGGAGGCCGTCAATGGATATTAAGACGGAGATTGATCGGTTCTCGATTAGTACGGGTGTCAGGGGTTCTGCAGAGAAGGCAGGAGAATGGGGTTGAGTGGGAAAGATAGATCTGCCATGATTGAATGGCGGAGTAAACCTGATGGGGCCGAGTGGCCTAATTCTGCTCCTATCACATAAACTTGTTTGCACAGCAGCAGAGAAATGTCTTCGGTCTTTCCTCAAAAGACAGGTTATTCCAGAAATCCAGTCAGTGATCCACTGCCCTTAAGGTAGGTAAGTATCTTTCCTTCAATAATGGGACCAGACCCGTGCACAGTAGTCCCGTGTTGCACTGATGTAGCAAGACCTCTTCCACTTGCATCCCACATCTTTTTAGGCTTTAGACTCTAGCGATACTGCGAGGAAACAGGCCCTTCGGCCCATCGAGTCCGCAACGACCAGCGATCACCCCCTGCATGAGCACTATCCTGCACACTGGGGACAATTTACAATTTATAGAAGTCAACTAACGAACAAACTTGCACGTGGAGCGTGTGAGGAAACCAAAGCACCCGGAGAAAATCCATAAGGTCACAGGGAGAACGTACAAACTCCTTACGAACAGCGCCCATAGTCAGGTTCGAAGCCGGGTCTCTGGCGTTGTGAGGCAGCAACTCTATCGCAGCGCCACTTTGCCGCTCCTCCTGCAATAATAGACTCAAAAGTGCTGGAGTCCCTCAGCAGGTCAGGCAGCATCTCTGGACAACATGGACAGCTGACGTTTCGGGTCAGGGCCCTGCTTCAGACTGATCAGCATTCTGTTGATCAGCATTCTGTTGACTCCTTAATTAAATGTTGTATCTGTGTCCTAACGTTTGGTGTACAGTGGCATCCCGATTTCTCCATCATACCATTTACATAAATAACCTTTAAGAAAGAACTGCAGATGCTGGAAAAATCGAAGGTAGACAAAAATGCTGGAGAAACTCAGCGGGTGAGGCAGCATCTATGGAGTGAAGGAACCCTATTCCTTCGCTCCATAGATGCAGCCTCACTCGCTGAGTTTCGCCAGCATTTTTGTCTACATAAATAATATTGGGTTTTTTCCTAGTTTGAGGTGTATAATCTAACATGCCTCTCATTGTAACCCATCTGCCATAGTTTTGTGAACTTCATTAAAACCTAAATCTGTGCACATGCCTTCAAAAACCTTTATTGTGTACTCTTGACAACTTGCTTTCAAACCTATTTTTATTTGTGTTGGTTTCTTATTGCGATGTGTACTGAAATAGAGTGAATAACTTTGTTTTGCATGCTCTCCAGGCAAAATCATACTATGAATACATTAGGTAGTGCTAAAGATAAAATAAACAGAATGCATATACAGTGTTACATCTACAAGGAAAGTGCAATTTTTTTAAAGTGCAACTAAGTGCCACAATGAGGTAGATTGGAAGATTGGTAATTCATCCTTAGCATATGTATTCTATCCGAAGTACATCTGAGTAAATTACAGAGTTTGGCCCTGTATTTTTCTGTCTGTGAATGTTGACCTCTCCAGCAGAATACTGCCTGTTTATCTATAAGAGAATATGTCGGTTGCCCCAAACAGGAAGAATGTGGAGGCTTTGGAAAGGATGCAGAGGAGATTTGTCAGATAGCTGCCTGGATAACGGGGTATCAGCTTCAAGAAGAGGTTGGGCAGACGTGGGTTGTTTGTTGATGGGAGACTTGATAGCAGTATGTAAAATAGTCAGAGGCACAGATAGAATAGACCATTAGAACGTTTTTCCCAGGATGGAAATATCGACTACTAGAGGACATAACTTTAAGATGAGGTCAAAGTTTAAAGCAGATGTGCAGGGCAAGGACTTAACTGGTGGTGCCTGTAATGCGGTGCCAGGGGAGGTGGTAGAGGCAGACACGACAGTGGTGTTGAGACGCCTTTGGATAGGCACATTGATATATATATATATATAGGGAATGGTGGGATATTGGTTGCGTGTAGGCAGATGGTCTTGGCGCCATGTTCAGCACAGACATTGTGGGCCGAAGGGTCTGTTCCTGTGCCGTACTGTTCTATGTGCTAAGAGTCTGTGTGTTAGTGAATGTGTCTTTCATTATTTTCCCAAGTGATGAAATATTTGATGAAAATGGTGCCTGTATATGTGTGCATTAGTATATGGGGGGTTACAGTATGGCTGTGTGTGCTGATAAATGTACCTGTGTCGTTCTTTGTGTCTTGATGTATGAGTGCGTTTGGATGAATGCACGTGTCTGTTAATATGAGTGCATTTTGGTTGGACGCAGTCCATTTCCTATAGAGGCTCTGTTGTCTCAACGGTCCTTTTTCGGAGCGTGGCTGGGAGGAAGGGGGTAATAAGGATTAAGAGCAAAATAATGACCCACACACTGGGTCGACTTGCCTGAGTGCCAACCCCTGAGGGAACAGACACAAAGGGAGGTGCCCACTTTCCAATAGTGACTCAAAATTAGGAACAAAATCTTGTCATTGTGTTGTCTCTAGTGGCCCTGTTCTGTCGACATTTGCAGTGGATATTTTCCCCAGTCAAACGGGCAGCATTTCTGTGCAACTAACTCGGTGGCAAATCAGGCCTCATCCCAGACCTCATGCCAACAGCTTTATCCATTGTGTGGGAAGAAACTGCCCTTGCTGGTTTACACCAAAGATAGACACAAAATACTGGAGTTACTCAGCGGGACAGGCAGCATCTCTGGATGGAAGGGAATTGGTGACGTTTTGGATCGAGGCCCCACTTCAGACTGAGTCCGAAGAAGGGTGTCGACCTCAAATGTGACATTCCTTTTCTCCAGAGATGCTGCCTGTCCCAGCTGAGTTTCACAGTATTTCATGTCCATCTTTACATGTTGATGGATGATCAGTGCAGACCGGACCGATCGGTGCAGCTGTTGCATATCTGCTGCTGATTTGAACCATTCTATCTCGGTTAATAACAATTGATTAACACATTAGGAAGCTGTGTGCAGTGGCACCGGGCAGGCTCGAGGGTGAGGAGCAGAGTGGGGAAAGAGTTAATGAACCAAAAGCAAAGAGTATGTGCACTGTGCCTCTGTGATTAGGGGCTTAATCTCCCAGCGGGTCAGCTCTGGCAGTGCAAGGAAGCAGAGAAAGTTGTTACTAGTGCTCTAGTAATCTGTGTTGCTGATGTTCCAGGAAATTTTCCAATTCCGTTTTTTTTTGGACATTGCCTCCCTTCAGGCAATGGCTGTTTTTGCTGTACCGATGGCGACTATGCAGAGGGTAGTCTAGTGGCCAACTTGTGCATTCCATTGGAGTCAAGGATGGCCTGGTTCTACCTTTATTTTAGTTTGGTTTAGTTTCATTTGGGGATACAGTGTGGAAACAGGCCCTTTGGCTCACTGAGTCCGCTCCGACCAGCGATCCCCGTACACTACTAACACTAACCTACACTAAGGATAATTTACAATTTCTACCAAAGCCAAATTAACCTACAAACCTGTACGTCTTTGGAGTGTGGGAGGAAAACGGAGCTCATATACATACGCACACTCATATATACACACACACACACACACACACACACACACACACACACACACACACACACACACACACACACACACACACACACACACACACACACACACACACACACACACATCATGATGGTCAAAGCTGTTTGCATGTAAAATAAATGAATAGGAGAGCTTGGCTGGATCTGCGTAAGGTTTGCTTAATGAGAAGGCTGTCCGTGCCAGTCATTGGTTACAATGATGGGAGATGGTGTTGGTGCAGACCGGGGTAAGGAATCTAGCAGGCACTGTAAGAAATGGTTGTCTCTCTGGCTTGCAGCCCAAAAAAATAGAGCTTTCTTTTAGCTTTTTTTGGAAAAAACTAGCACTTGAGAGCCAGGATAATCTTGCATTGTTCGAGCACCTAATTAAAAATTGCTGGCTGCTTTTTTTTGAATCAGTAATCCCGATGTGCTGGCTGGAAGCCTGGTCTCCTGTGGATTAGTAAATAGGATGAGATTGGCCCTGCTTGGATAGTGTTGGGAAGATGCAATGCAAGAGGAGGCCATTTGGCCAAGTGTCTGGAATGGCTCCTTGGAAGAACTACCTAACCAGACCACCATGCAATCTCTCAAGTATACTCTGTGCATCAATATCATGCAGATTCTCCACCCAAAGAGAGGTGCAGTAGCATCATTAATCATTTGGTGGTAGACAAAAATGCTGGAGAAACTCAGCGGGTGCACCAGCATCTATGGAGCGAAGGAAATGGGCAATGTTTCGGCCCAAAACATTCTTCAGACTGAGGAAGGGTTTTGTCCCGAAACGTTACCTATCTCCTTTGCTCCATAGATGCTGCTGCACCCGCTGAGTTTCTCCAGCATTTTGTGTACCCTCGATTTTCCAGCATCTGCAGTTCCTTCTTTAATACTTCAGTAACAGCTTCTTCCCTACAACCTCCCACATCAGCGCTCAACTACATAGAGTGGGGGGCATTGGTTTTGTCTTTATGCACTATTATTGTTTGTTTGTATATTTTTGTATGTGAGCGTATGTGCACATGCACATTTGTGTACATATATATATATATATACACACACATACACACACAGACACACACACATATATATATATATATATATATATATATATATATATATATATATATATATATATATATATATATACACAAAAACACACATACATATACTGACAAACACACACATACACACACACACAAACATATGCATACAGGCAAACACAGGCACATATATACACACATGCACATATACGTACACACACAAGCACATAAATGTGTGTGTGTGTGTGTACACACAAACATTTCTATACTTTATTTATATACATACACATGCACATAAAGACTGCACTATTTTCCTTGTCTAATACATTGTTTACAGAGTACTATATTTACATATTCTGCTGTGCTGCTGTAAGAAAGAATGTCATTGTTCTGCCCTCCCCCCCCCCCCGCCCCGTACTTGGGGACTGAAGCACGTTCGGGGACCAGACCCAACGGGTCTGCACTTTGTCTAGTGTAGCAATAAAACACTCTTTACTCTCTGCGTCATCATGGTTTCAATGTGCTGACCCATTCAGCCTGTTGAAGGTGAGGAAACGACTGGACAGATGGCTGCCTTCGTTTAACCCAGGAGGTTAAATCAGCATCAGTGCTGGCACTGGCCAGCATGCTTGCCTTTCCGAGTTAGAAGTTTGAGGGTTCAAATCCATTGAAGGGACACAGGCCAATAATCCAGAATGAGTCCCCCTGTAGGTACTGTCAGAGATACACACTGTGCAATGAGGCCACACTGTCAGTGGTACAAGTGGAAGGAAGAGTAGAGGGTGTGGGAGGGCAAAGGAAGGGGTGGGGAAGGGGGGGGGGGGGTGGGAGGGGTGAATGAAGGTGGGGACAGGTAGACTGAAAGAAGGGGTGTGGGGAGAGCGAAGGAGGGAATTGATAGAGCAAATGAAGGGACGGGTAGAGTGAAGGAGAGGTTGGGGGAAACGGAGAGAGTGAAGGGAGGGGACGGGGAAAGCAAAAGGAGGGGGTGGGGAGCGGGAGCAAAGAAGGGGGTGCGGAGAAGAGTAAAGGAGGGGACGGGGAGAGTGAGGGAGACAGTGAAAGAAGGGGAATGGGGGGAGCAAAAGAGGGGCAGTGGGGCAGAAAGGAAAAGAGAGCTATTTGCAACTGCACCCTGGAACACACACGTCTGATTTCTAGCTGTAAACCCTTTCACCCCACCGCCACTGCCATGAAGTTACCGTCGCAGCAAGGGAAGCAATGCAGGATAAACCTCAGCTGTGTGCTGCCTGATAAGTGGATAGAGCAAATGATGCGAGTGCATTTCCAGTGGCAGAGGGGTTGTAACTAACCACGGACGGAGATTCGATGTGACTGGTAAAGAACCAGAGGGGGATGGGAAAAATATGTATTTTACCGAGGATGTTGTTGCGATGTGGAATGCATTCTCAGGGGAAGCAGATCGGGCTGCACAGTGTTGCTGCCTTAGACCCGGATTCAATCCTGACTACCAGTGCTGTCTGTACGGAGTTTGAATGTTCTCCCTCTGATCTGCGTGGGTTTTCTCCGGGCGCTCTGGCATCCTCCCGCACTCCAAAGTCGGGCAGGTTTGTAGGTTAATTGGCTTTGGTAAAAATTCTAAATTGTCCCTATCTTGTAGGATAGTGCTCGTGTACAGGGTGATCGCCGGTCCCAAGCTGTTACTGAACCTGGGCGTTAGAGTTTTGGACTGAAGGAAATCAATCGCACTCGTGACAAGAGGAGCAATCAAGTTGGCCTGTGGTTGATGGCAGCTCCTGGCAGCGGGAATGATCTGTGGCTAATTTATTTATTTATTAAGGTTGCAAGAAGGCGTGGTTGAAACGTCCTGCACCCCTGCCCTGCAACCTACAACAGCAGCCCTGTCACACTCGGGCCTCAGTAATCCTTTATCTCTGTCTGTTCAGCTATCTCAGACCGCTGTCACAGGCAGAAGCGTTGCGGCATTGGTAACCACGGAAACATTCCTTATTTACGATGGGAAGTTACCAACGGACATCTGGGTGCTTTTTTGTCAGGAGGAGTGGTTTTTCCCCAGTTCATATATTCATGTTACAGGAGCAGAATTAGGCCATTCGGCCCATCAACTCTACTCTGCCATTCAATCAGGGCTGATCTATCTCTCCCTCCTAACCCCATTCTCCAGCCTTCTCCCCACCACCCCTTCTCACCCGTACTAACCAGGAACCTAGCGATCTTTGCTTTAAAAAAATATCCATTAACTCGGCCTCCACAGCCGCCTGTGGCAATGAATGCCACAGATTCACCACCTTTTGCACATGCCTGCCTGTCTGACAGCCCGGCCTTCCTTTCCTGTTCATAGGTTAAAAGTGATAGGAGCAGAATTAGGCCGTTCGGCCCATCACGACTACTTCGCCATTCAATCACTACCCTCTGGCTATGTGTCCTTTTATTCTGACGCTGTGCCCTCTGGTCCTAGACTCTGGTTCAGTTATTTTCCCTCCCCCGCCCCCCCTCTCCAAATTTTTGGAAAGGGTTTTGGTGGTGTGCGTGAAATCTTGTGGTTAGGTCTCAAAGTGCTGGCTGCAACTTAAATCTAACATCACAACCAAGCTGTTCTCTCCACAACTTTCCCTCGTGCTCTGTAACTAGACTAATTTCATTGTTAGGACCCGTTGGTGTGACATTTAAAGACCTTTGCTTTCTCGCTGATCGGGTCCATTCACCCTGTGCGCCTCTTTGTGGAGCAACTTTGTGGAGCAGTTTAACTCTCGGACTGCAGATGTTATTATTATTCTCCTCTTCACTCTTCGCGGTCCTGACCTCCCATCTACCTCATTGGAGACCTTTGAATATCTCTAATCGGGCTTTGTCTTGCACGAAACGCTGTACCCTTTATCCTCTATCTGTGTACTGATGGTAATGACTGGATAGCAGGCAAACAAAAGCTTTTCACTGTAGTTTGGTGCATGTGAGAATAATGAACTAAACTAAACTCATAGCACGGAATAGCTATGTACAGCATGGAAATACACCCTGAGGTCCAACGTCCGTGGTGCCTTCCTGGGTTAGTCCCATTCGGCTCATATACCTCTAAACCGTTTCTATCCATTTACCTGTCCAACTGGTTTTCGTACCTGCCTCTATCATTTACTTTGGCTGCTCGCTCCTTATACCCACTATGTGAAAATGGTGCCCCTCAGGTCCTTGAGTGGCGCAGTGGTGCCTTACAGCGTCAGAGACCCTGGTTCAAACCTGATGACAGTCCAATGTGCGAAAGACATGCAGGTATGTGGGTTAAAGGGCTTTGATCAAATTTTCCCTAGTGTGTAGGTTAGAACTAGTCTACTTGTGATCGATAGTCGGCGAGGACTCGATGGGCTGAAGGGCCTGTTTCCACGCTGTATCTCTAAACTGAACATTTTTGTGAAGCTGTTTAAGAAAGAACTGCAGGTGCTGGACACCTCTACATCGGCGAGACCAAGCTCAGGCTCGGCGATCGCTTCGCCCAACACCTCCGCTCAGTTCGCACTAACCAACCTGATCTCCCAGTGGCCCCGCACTTCAACTCCCCCTCCCATTCCGAATCTGACCTTTGTGTCCTGGGCCACCTTCATTGCCAGAGTGAGGCCCAGTGCAAATTGGAGGAGCAGCACCTCATATTTCGCTTGGGTAGTTTACACCCCAGCGGTATGAACATTGGCTTCTCCAATTTCAGGTAGTCCTTGCTTTCTCCCTCCTTCCCCTCCCCCTCCCCAGCTCTCCCACAGCCTACTGTCTCCGCCTCTTCCTTTCTTCCCCCTCCCCCCACCCCCACATCAGTCTGAAGAAGGGTCTCGACCGAAATGTCACCTATTCCTTCGTTCCACAGATGCTGCCTCACCCGCTGAATCTCCCCAGCATCTTTGTGAATCTAATCCTTGCTTCCTGCTGTTCCCTTTCTCTTCACCATCCCCTCCTCCCGCCCCGTGCCCCGGACAGCCGTTGCCTCTGCGTCCTCGTCCTTTGCCGCACCCTCCGTCTCATACAATCAGTCTGTGCTGGTTTAACTCTGGGAAAACCAATGTCTTGTCTGTCTCTATAATGTTCTGGTGTCCATCCTTCAGGCTGAGAGTGGTCTAGTCCATCAGCCTTCAGCGTGGGATTTACCGAGCCCCCGTTTTCCCCTCCATGTATCCAGTGATTCAGCTGCGCCAGGGTTTAACAATGCCCAGTCTATGTATTCACTGTACATAAGCACGAGTGTTTGGGAGAACAACGCAATGGGACTTGCCAAAACAAGGAACTGCGCATGCCGGTTTACACAAAAGGACACAAAGTGCTGGACTTTATCTTGCGTTAGTTAAACTTTATTCCCTTTATCCTGTACCTGTACACTGCGGACTGCTTGATTGTGATTATGTGTAGCCTTTCCGCTGACTGGATAGCACGCAACGGAAAAAGCTTTTCACCGTACCTCGGTACAGGTGATGATAAACTAAACTAAACTAACTCAGCGGGTCAGGTGACCTACCATCGCATCCTTGGGATGAGAGTGAACCCGCTCAGTCGCAGGGAGAATGATCCAACGCCATATGTGGTCAAGTTGAAGGTCGTAAGTGATAGGAGCAGAATTAGGCCATTCAGCCCATCAGGTCTACTCCGCCATTCGATCGTGGCTGATCTACCTCTCCCTCCCAACCTGAACTTGGGTCCGTGGAGCTGAGAGGCAGCCACGCCACCCGCAGTGCGGCTTGTGTCACCCGTAATCCATTGCCACTTCCTCTGGTGGTCCGTTAACGCAATGCTTGACATTTTGTGGTCATGTGCAGTTCTATCTGGTTAACCTGCTGCTCTCCTCCGTCATCTCATCTCATTAATCTGGCGTCAAACCGCTTCTCGCGAGTTGGTTGTGACCCACCCCCCAAGGAGGGCTGTTTCCTGGCGATGGAAGAAGTATTCATTGCCTGTTACAGTCCCACAAAACAACATTGTAGTTAACGACATTCAAAGGGTAATCTTCCATCTGTGAGTGTTGTTGACGGGACAGAGTGTGCATTTCCCCTGCCCTGCCCAACCTTAAGCTGAAAGAAAAACTGAGACTCGTATTTTCAGTAGGACCATGCTTGTCACTTCACTGCTGGTAGACCGCTGCCTCGCAGCACCAGAGGCCCGCGTTCGATCCTTACCTTGGCTCCTGTTTGTGTGGAGTTTGCAGGCTCACCCTGTGACCGCGTAGGTTTCCTCCCACAACCCAAAGTCGTGCAGATTTGTCGGTTAATAGGCAGCTGTAAATCGCCCAGAGTGTGTAGGGAGTTGGATGCGAAAGTGGGATGACATTCCCGGCACATGGATATGCAGGGAATGGAGAGATATGGATTATGTGCAGTCAGATAAGAGTTGGTCTTGGCATCGTGTTGTGGGCCGAAGGGCCTGTTCCTGTGCTGTACTGTTCTAGATTTGTAGGTTAATTGCCCCCAGCGTGTAGGGAGTGGATTTTTTAGTATAGTTTAGAGATCCAGCACGGAAGCAGGCTCTTCGGCCCACTGAGTCAGCGCCGACCAGCGATCCTAGCACACCAACACTATCCTACACACACTAGGGAAACCCTAAACTAAAAAGCTACATCCCCATTTGTTGGAAAGTGTTGGTCGTACCTGGACGGCAATTTTGGTCCAATGTGCAGTTTACAACTCTTGGCTTCACACCACTCTTTGTTCAATGCCACGGCCTGGTTGGTGGTGCCCATTGGTGGTCAGAAGGGCCACAGCATAGCATTGGTGGGCCTTGGAGGTAGATCCAATCCACAGGCAATTGTAGAGAAAATGACCCAAAGTGGTGGGTTACAACTCAGCGGGTGAGGCAATATCTCTGGAGCACATGGGGCAAATGATGTTTCGGATCAGGACCCTTCTTCAAACTGATTGTAGTAAGGAGGGGGTGGGAGAGCGAGAGCGAGTAGAGAGCCTGGTAAAAGTGCGCTTCTTGTCCATAATGGAGGACGAGGAGAAGGGGTTTCTCGGTGCCTTGAACCTGTGTCGCCATTGCCTGGGGTCATGGCTGATGAAATGGAGCATTTACCACGGGGCGCGTCTTGCTCCAAGAGCGGTTTAGACCGGCCGATGACGCCATTGGCAGCCAATCACAAGCCTCTGATTGAACAACAGTCCAATTGTGTCTCCGGTACTGCTGATCCTTCCAAGCTCTGACTCAGCATTTTGTTTGTTTAATTAATGCTCGGCCGTTTGTAACTTGATATAATGCACAGTTGCATCTGAATAAAATGAATGTTTGTAAGCGCAGTGTATTGTAGCTGTCCTTAAATATATTACGGGATAGGTTTTGGCTGGAATGTTTAAATTGGTGCCCAGTAAGGCAAAATTTATCGTGCGGAGAATGCATCAAATGAGAATATTTCTTGCCTTATTAAGCCTGCATTTTTTGTAGGGCCTTCCACAGGCTTAGGATGTCTCGTGTGTTGCAGTCATTGTAGGAATAGATACACACCAATAATGTAGAGTGTACCCCCACCACAGTAGTCATGGTAAGGCTGACTGGTTCAGTGGTGTTTACTGAGGGGTTAGAGTTGGTCTTGGAGACTTGGCAGAAGTCCCCTGCTCTTTGTGTAGGAAGGAACTGCAGATCATAATCATATTGTAATTTATTAACCAAGTGTGTTTTGCAACATATACGAGGAATTTGGTTTGCCATACAGTCATACCAAAGAAGCAACAAGACACACAACTACATAAAATTTGACATGAACATCCACCACAGCTGCTCCTCCTCATTCCCCACTGTGATGGAAGGCAAATAAAGTCTTATCTTCTTTCCTCCTTTCCTCCCGCGGTCGGGAGAGTTGAACCATCCGCAGTCGGGGCGATTGAAGCTCCCCCGATCGGGGCGATTGAAGCTCCCGCGGCTTGGAGCTCCCGAAGCCGGTCTCTAGCCAGGGTTCGAGAACGCCGTGTTGTTAAAAGTCCACAGGCTCCGGCGGTTGGAGGCCCGAGGTCCCAGCAAGAACACAAAGAAGGAGAAAGACAGGGCAGACCCCTGATGCTGGTTTAAACCGAAGATAGACACAAAAGGCTGGAGTAACTCAGTGGACGGCTTCTCTGGAGAAAAGGATGGGTCAAGACCCTTCTTCAGAATCTGAAGAAGGGTCTCAACCCAAAACGTCATAAATTCCTTTTCTCTAGAGATGCTGTCTGACCCGCTGAGTTACTCCAGCTTTTTGTGTCTATCCCCTAGATCTGTATTGCATACTTATGGAAGCTGATGGATCACCATCTAACATCATAAGATCATGTGATAGGAGCAGAATTAGGCCATTTGGCCCATCAAGTCTACTCCGCCATCCAATCATGGCTGATCTATCTCTGCTAACCCCATTCTCTTACCTTCTCCCAATAACCTCTGACTAATCAAGAATATCTCACAGAAACTAGTTTGCACACACAATGAATGCTGTTATATCCATCAAACTAGTGTTGGATCTAGGTTTAGGGTTTGGTTTAGGTTTAATTATTGTCACGTGAACCGAGCTACAGGGAAAAGACTTGTTTTGCATGCTATTGATACCCTGTCTGTGTGGAGTTTGTACGTTCTCCCTGTGACCATGTCGGTTTTCTCCAGGTGCTCTGGTTTCCTCCCACATTCCTCAGATGAAAAAATTTGTAGGTTAATTGGCTTCAGTAAAAATTGTAAAGTGTCACTAGTGTGTAGGACAGTGTTAGTGTACGGAGTGATCGCGGGCCGGCTCGGAATCGGTTGTTTCCGCGCTGTATCTCTAAAGTCTACAATAAAGTGAAGTAAAGGCAGAGAAAAGAGGAAGATACAGGGTGCAGAATATAGTTTTCAGCATCGCGGTACATCAGTTCCAGAGACAGCGTCCAATGTCTTCACTGGGGTTGAAGTGAATCGGACAGTACCCTGGCTTATGGAAGTACTGTTCCGAAGAACCTGATCACAGAGGGGAAGAAGCTGTTCATGACTGACCTTCATGGTTCCAGGCTTCAGTATCTACTGCCTGAGGGCAGCGGGGAGAATCCGGAATGACCAGGTTGAGATAAGTCTGTATTTAGGTTGGCTGTTTTTCTGAGGCAGCGAGAAGTGTAGATGGACCCAATGGTCTGTGTGATTGACCGGGCAACATCCACAATTCTCCGTAATCTCTTGTGGTCTTAGGAAGAGCTGTTCCAAAACCAAGCTATGATGCAACCCGATAGTATGCTTTCAGTGGTGTGTCTGTAGAAGTATGGAAGTCATCGGAGACGTGCCGAATTTCCTCCTGACGAAGTGGAGACCTGGGTGTGCCTTCTTGGCTGTTGCTAGAGTATGATTTCCATTTGCTTCCATGATAGATAATTGGTGAGGTTTATGCCGAGGAACTTGAAACTCTCAACCAGTACCAGTCTTATTCCTTAAGTCTCAGCAGGAGGAGTGAGGCTCCAGTTCCAGTGACCCGGTTCAATCCTGACTTTGATGCTGTCATGGTGGAGTTTGCATGATGTTGCAGGGCAAATAAGATTAGAGTTTAGAGATAGAGCACGGATACCGGCCCCCGGGCCTATTGAGTCCGCACCGACCAGCCATCACCTCATACACTAACACTATCCCACACATTAGGGACAATTTACAGCAGCCAATTAATCTACAAACCCGCACGTCTTTGGAAAATGGGAGGAAACCGGAAGAAACTCAAATAGTCACAGGGTGAACGTGCAAACTCCACACAGACAGCACCCGTAGTCAGTATCAAACCCGGGGCTCTGGCGCTGTGAGGCAGCTGCTCTACAGCTGTGCCGCCATTCTTGAGAACCTTGCGTCCAGCAGCATCACAGGCACATGGACCCGGCCATCATTCGGGAAAATATATATTCTGGAGATAAGTAGACTGTGCATGAAGCAAGACGTTAGTGTAAAACAAGATGCCAGCACCAAAATGCTCAATGGGCCGAATGGCTTTGGCCTCTACTACTTTCCACTGTTTGCTGCTGTCCTCCTGATTAAATATTACTGATTATATGCCTCGTTGCCACCTTCCCCCCCAGCTAACAATGACCCATTCTTCATTTCTTTACCAACTGCATCATATGCCATTTTCACACCTTACCCTTCCATATCTCTAGTCTCCCTCTCCGCCGACTCTCAATCCGAAGAAGGGTCTCGCCCCAAAATTCCTTCTCTCCAGAGACGCTGCCTGCCCCACTGAGTTACTCCAGTATTTTGTGTCTATCTTCCAAATGCTTTGGCTGTGGTGCCTGCCACCTATGTTGGTCAGGAGGTGAATGGCTGCCTCCGTCCCATACTTTGGGCATGATAAGCTGATAGACCCCAGTGGCATGCCTGTGGCTTCACGAGCACATCAGTCGTTCACGCCACTCTGCCCTCAGCCCCCACCGGCTTCTGGACGCAAACCCGAGAGTCTTTCATCGCCGTGGTCTCTTAAAGAAACCCAGTGGCGGGGCAGAGCGGTGCCGAGATTTAAAGGGACCCGCAGAGAAAGCCCTGCGTTTCAATCCCACATCAGTGCAGAACCCCACTGAGTATGTTTACACCACTGTGAAAATTGCATCAAATATTGCCGAGTGACCCTGCCCTGCCGAATTATGCATTATTACTTTGTAAACGGCCAGATTAACAGATGAATTACACTGTGTAATTAGCCTGTGAACTTTGTTACAAAACAAGCGTAGCTCTCTTATTTACTGCTGATATCATGCGCTTCACAGAATGTTTCTACGGACGATTATTACTTTTCTTTGATAAAGCGGTCTTTGTGGATATTGAAAGCGCATTTGTGTACATCTTTCTGTGCGTGTGCATCGGGTTGAGCCTGCACATGTGTGCTCATGTGCATGCGTGTCTGCATGTCTGTGCGTGAATACATGGGTGCACCTCTGCACGTGGCTTTGTGTCATTAGTAAATGCACTTTGGTGTGTACATGCATGGTGGGCCCGGGCGGGATTAGATCACCACTTTCACTACATCGCCTCTTGTCTGGGTGAGGGGGGAGTCGGACCCAATGGGTTCACGCTTGCTTTATATCAGGGGTGTCAAACTACCCGCGAAGGGGTCCAATCTGTCCCGCGGCGTAGGAGCGTCAGCCTGGCGTCCAGGGAGCGGGTCAGCTGCCGGCGGTCCGGGGACACCGTTCTCTCGTCTCCGGGCGGGAGCGGGAACGACTGAGGGGGAGGGGTGAGGGAGGGGGAGGGGAGAGAGGGAGAGTGAGATGGGGAGGGAGCGGTGCAGAACACTGTACAAGTGAGTAACAGAAGCAGGCAGATACAGTGTCGTTTTGCCTCGCTCTTTGTGTTGTTAACGTGCGCCCGTGAAAGAAAAGCATTTTTGAACATTTCAGGAAATACCATCAAATTCCAGGAAATTTGGGATTTTATTTCAGGAAAAAAAAACATGGATTTGTGGAAGCACTGGTCCATATGCCGCTGATACTGCTACAAGCAAGATTTTCAGTGTACCTGTTTCTCACTGTGCCAGTGAATATGGCAACAGAGGTCAGGGTGTCAGGGGTGAAGCGGAGAAGACAGGAGAATGGGGTTAGGAGGGAGCGATAGATCAGCCATGACAATAGACAATAGGTCTATATGATCATGGCTGATCATCCACAATCAGTAAGTACCCCGTTCCTGCCTTCTCCCCATATCCCCTGACTCCGCTATCTTTAAGAGCTCTATCTAACTCTCTCTTGAAAGCATCCAGAGAATCGCCCTCCACTGCCTTCTGAGGCAGAGGATTCCACAGATTCACAACTCTCTGGGTGAAAGCGTTTTTCCTAATCTCCATTCGAAATGGCCTGCCCCTTATTCTTAAACTGTGGCCCCTGATTCTAGATTTCCCCCAGCATAGGGAATATGTTTCCTGCCTCTAACGAGTCCAATCCCTTAATAATCTTATATCTTACATGATTGAATGGTGGAGTAGACTTGATGGGCCGAATGGCCTAATTCTGTTCCTATCACTTCTGAACTTATAAATTCCATTTGACTTGTGTATGTGCAGGCAGACTTGTGGAAGTAGTGTGTGTGGTGTGTGCGAGTGTGATTACCTGTGTGTGTACACTCTGATTACTTTACCTCTCCTGTGCGGGGCAGGTTAATAGCGTCGTTCTGTTTTCTGATCAGCTAACGACATAAGTGCCGACCGGTTCCCAGGTAATGGTGGGGACATCTGACGAAGGAGCGCTTGGCCTAATTTGTGCGCTGGCTGCGCCGGGCATTGAGAGAGTGCTTACACCAATTATCCACACATGATGGTTAAGCTGAGGGGAAAAAAAGGCTTGCATTAGAATGAAGAAGAGGAGAGGCAAAAATGCATCATCCATCACAATTAATGCCAGCCAGCAGCCAGATAATGGAACGAGATGGGGAGCGAGTCGCCGTGTAGAAGGGTGGGGGAATTGTTGGTCAGCTCCTATTAAGTAAGCAATATTCAGGCAGTGGAATATTACTCACCACAGGCTCCTGACACCATCCAATATTGCCGCCAGCTATTCACATTAAAATATATCACGTACGGCCAGTCGGAACCTGAGAGCTACTTTAATGGAGAGCAGTGTGGAATTTTTTTCCGTCTTAATTTCAGAGTCCCGCTGCTTTGTCCTCTGAAGGTGCCGGGAACAGGTCTAAGTCCTCATTCGTCATGTGGGTCGGGCAATGCCGTTGGAGTGGCTGCTGGGTCCAGGGAGGGGTGTACTTGCAGAAGAGACGTGGCCGTGCGTAGGGCAGGGGCATAAAGTGCTGGATTAACTCGGCGGGTAAGGCCAGTGATCCCTAACAACCCCAACTCTCTCTCTCCCCCCTTTCTCCCCCACCACCTCCGTGCCCCACACCCCCCCAGACTTGCACCAATTTCTCCCCTCCACATCCACCTCCACCTGCATTCCTTCCTCTGGCTTCACAATTCGCAATTCTTCAGTCTTTTAACTCACGCCTTCTGCTTTAATATCTGGCCTTTATTCCACCCATATGACTATCAACCCCCCCTACGGGCCTTGCAGCACCAGAGGCTAGGGTTCAATCCTGGGTCAGGTGCTGTCTATGCAGAGTTTATACGTGTGTTCTCCCTGTGACCGCGTGGGTTTTCTCCGGGCGCTCCGGGTTCCTCCCACACTTCAAAGACATGCAGGTTTGTAGGTTAATTGGCTTTGGTAAAACTTGTAAGTTGTACCTAGTTTGTAGGGTGGTGTGTACGGGGATCGCTGGTCGATACTGTTTCCACGCTGTGACTCTAAACTAAACTAAACTAAACCTGCCACGCTTTGTCCTGCCTCTCCTCTCCCCCACCACCCTCCACAATCAGTCTGAAGAAGATTCCCCACTTGAAACGTCACCTATCCACGTTCCCCTGAGATGCTGCCTGAGTTACTCCGGCACTTTGTGACCCAGTACCATTGCTTTCCGTGTCAGAATCATAAAGATGCAATGGGTCAGAAGCTACCAGAGTACCAAGACACTTTTCCCCCTCGCCTTTCTTGTTAATGTTAGAGCCTGCGGTTGTCGCTGCGTCTCCTCACAGAAAGTCCCGGGGGTCTCTGTGCAATTAGGGCGATGATATTTTCTGATTGCTTGTGATCTCAGCAGGGCAAGTCTTCGCAAATTGTTCCGCGCCCTTTGCGTCCCAGCCTTGCCTCTCAGTCCAGTGGCAGCTTGTAATTATGCTCTGCCTTTAATGTGCAAAGCTGCCCGCGGGCCACCTGAGTGCCACGGTGGTTGGGGACCTGTGTGAGGGGAGGGGGCACGAGAGACTGCAGATGCTGGAATCTGCAGTTAAAACCCAACCCGCTGGAGGAACTCGGCGGCTCGGGCAACTCCCGCGGAGGTAGAAGGAAGGGCGACATTTTGGGTCGGCACAGCATGGATGCGGTGGGCCGAAGGGCCTGTTACTGTGCTGTATGTTTCTGCACCTTGCTCCAGCTGATCACAGCTGCATCAGGGTACAGAAGCTTGATTTGGAGGTGATCTGAGGAGAATATTTTCACCCACTGGGTGGTTGGAATCTGGATAGCGGAGGCAGAAACTCGCACAACATTGAAGAAATATCTCAGAGAGCACATGAATCATCTTGCTGTTGAAGGCCATGGACAAAGGCTGTTCATTGGGTTGGTCTAAAAGAGTGCTTGATAGCCAGAATGGATTTGGTGGGCCGATGGGCTTGTGTCACATGATACTTGGCCAGCATGGATATGGTGGGCTGAAGGGCCTGTACTATGCTGTATGACAGATGAAGGGCAACATGGATGTGGGCCGGAGGGCCTGTTTCTGTGCTGTCTGGCATTTTTACTAAGGTGAGAAGGTAATGATTTAAGGGGGGCATGTCTTTCACACAGACGGTAGTGGGTATATGGACCAGGCTACCAAGAGGTGGTAGAGAAGGGTATGATTACAGCATTTAAAATGCGTTTGGACAGTTTCTTGGAAACAAAAGGTTTAGAGGAATATGGGCCAAATGCAGCCAAATGGGATTAGTTTAGTCACACCGTACAGCTCACAAATCTATTAACCAACCCCCAGCTTTGTGACGCAGTGACAAGGCTGGATAGAGTGGATGTGAAGAGAATGTTTTCACTAGCGGGAGAATCCAGAACCAGAGGTCATAACCTCAGAATAAAACAACATACCCTTTAGGAAGGAGAGGAGGAGGAATTTCTTTAATCAGAGGGTGGTGAATCTGTGGAATTCAATGCCACAGACGGCTGTGGAGGCCAAGTCCTTGGGTATTTTTAAGGCAGAGATCGACAAATTCTTGATTAGTTCAGATGTCAGGGGTTATGGGGAGAAGGCAGGAGAATAGGGTTGAGAGGGAAAGATAGATCAGCCATGCATTGAATGGCAGAGTAGACAATGAACTTATGAACCCATGTCGTCTTTGGTCGGTACAACGAGCCTGTGCGGTATATGCACCGCTCATGCTTCTCCTCCCTCTGTTGATAATAGTTCACTGTTTCAGAGTCCTGGCCTTTGTGGACAGGTGCTTGATGAAGTTTGCAGTTTACAGTTTGGTTTATTGTCACGTGTGCCGAGCTACAGTGAAAAGCTTTTGTTGCGTGCCAACCAGTCAGCGGAAAGACAATTCGTGATTATAATCGAGCCATTTACAGTGTACAAGATACATAATGAGGGAATAACGTTTAGTGCAAGGTAATGGCAGCAAAGTCTGATCAAGGATAGTCCGAGGGTCGCCAATGAGTACTTCAGCACTGCTCTCTGGTTGTGGACAAGGAACAATTGGTGGGCTGCGGCTTGGGATCAGAGGGATTCACCGAAGGGGTTAATTGCAGCAGTCGCCGCTGAATGTGGGAACAGGTCCGAGGGAATGTTTGTATCAAGCCAGCCCGAGAGCCTCTGAATTGAAATCATTGCGATTAATTCTAAAAATAAACCGCAAAAGAGGCGACTGGCTGGTGGTGCAGTTGCTGTGCGTGACACATCCCTGCCCTGCAGCAATTCCTAGTCTCCCTCGTTGTGTTTGGGAATTGGCAGCAAGTGGCACTCTGAGGATTTGAGGGAGGGAGCTGGGGGGGGCGAGTGGCTATTGTTGGGGGTGAAGGTGGAAGGAAGCGCTCATGCGAGGTAGGGGACACTGAGGGAACAGTGCCTCAGCATCTCTGGTCTGAGAGAGTTGCCGGCACCATTTACCTGGCTGTCTTGCCTCGCAGGCCTGCCAGCCCTTGGAGGTGGAGGGAAGGCTAAGCTCCTTTCTGCCCCTCTAGAGTCATGGGATCTTACAGCGTGCACACAGGTCCTTCGGCCCAACTTGCCCACACCGACCAACATGCCCCATCACGCTAGTCCCACCTGCCTGCGTTTGCTCCATATATCCCTCTAAACCTGTCCGATCCATGTACATATCCAATGTTTCTTAAATATTGCGATAGTACCTTCCTCAACTACCTCCTCCAGCAGTTCGTTCCAAATACCGATCACCCTTTGTGTAAAAAAAAAAATTGCCCCTCAGGTTCCTATTAAATCTTCCCCCCTCCACACCATAAACCTGTCTCTGGTTCTTGATTCTGGGTAAAAGACTGCATTTATCCCATCTATTCCTCTCATGATCTTATACACCTCCGTAAGCTCACCCCTCAGCCTCCTGCGCTCAACGGAATGGTCCTAGTTTGTTCAATCTCTCCCTGTAGCTCAGGCCCTCGACTCTATGGCTTCCTTGAGAACAGCTCTGAGAGGGGGAATTTCACCTCCCCCCTTCCAAACCCAAGAACAATCAGTATCTTTTCCTGCCCCCCTGGGTTTAATTCCATCATGAATGCACAGCACAATTAGTGTCCTGTTGTCACCGTCCCCTGGAACCTCACTGGTAAAGTGTTTGTCCTGTTGGCTGAGACCTAATTTGCGCCACTCTGCTCATCTAGTGGTCTAGTTTAGTTTAGAGATACAGCACGGAACGGGCCTTTCAGCCCACCGAGTCCTCACCGACCGGCGATCTCTGCACACTAACACTATCCTGCACACGTGAGGGACAATTTACACTTATACCAAGCCAATTAACCTACAAACCCGTACGTCTTTGTAGTGTGGGAGGAACCGTAGATATCGGAGGAAGCCCCCATGGTCACGGGGAGAACGTACAAACTCCGTACAGGCAGCATCCGTAGTCGGGATTGAATCTCACTAGCGCTGTAAGGCAGCAACTCTACTGCTGTGCCACCCTTAGTCTAAAGCTCCCTGACCTACATTGGCTCCCAGTTAAACAATTCCTTGATTTTGATAGTTCCCAATTTTTTGGGGGGGGCTATCAAATAGATAGGATAAATTCTCCCCCTCCCTATGTGGTTTTTCTCCGGGTGCTCCGGTTTCCTCCAACATTCCAAAGCCGTGCAGGTCTGTGGGGTAATTAGCTTCCGTAAATTGTCCCAAGCGTGTGGGATAGAACAAGTGTACGGGTGAGTACTGGTTGGCACGGACCCAGAGTTTGAAGATCTGAGTTCCGACCCGACAAACATAGCCCATCTCTGTTCTCCAGAGATGCTGACTGACCCATTAGACTTAGACTTAGACTTAGATTTTATTACTTGTCATTCGAACCTCAGAGAGGCTCGAACAAAATTCTGTTTCTACAAGCCATACAAACAGAACAATTCATAAAAAAAACACACAAACAATTCAATTCACACAAACATCCATCACAGTGAATCGCCAAGTGTCCCGGATTCGCCGTATTTTATCCCGGCGAAATAAACTTTTTACGGTGTTCCGGCAGCCAAACATGCTGTTACGGAACACCGCCGCGCCGGTGTTCCTCCGGTGAGAACGCCGGCGCCATGTGTCCCCGGTTTGCCGGCCCGCGCGATCAGCGGCACTTTGCCGGGCCCTAGTGACCGCGCGTGCGCAGTTGGGGAGGGTTGCCGGGCCCCAGTGGCCGCGCGTGCGCAGTTGGGGAGGGTTGCCGGGCCCCAGTGGCCGCGCGTGCGCAGTGGGGGAGGGTTGCCGGCCTGGCGCCATTTCGAGCCACGCCACGCCCGCCCAGAGCCCGGGCGGCGCCGGCCCGGGCGATCAGCGGCACTTTCTTGCCGCCAGCCGGCGCTCGCGGCAGCCCCATCACCGGGCCTCCCCCCCACCCCTACCCAGTGCGCAGGCGCAGACCCGCCGGCAACCTTGCCAAGTGCGCATGTGCCGCACCCGCGCTTGCCAAGTGCGCATGTGCCGCACCGCCCGCCGGCAGCCCGCTGATCTGCACCAGTGCGCAGGCGCATAGCCCCGGCAACAACCCCAGGTGAGTGTTACGGAGAGAAATGCATTTAACCCCATTTGTTACGGACAAATGGGTTAAATGTTACGGTGAACTAAATTTAGGGTTGGCATCTCTGCAAACATCCATCACAGTGACTCTCCTCCTCACTGTGATGGAAGGCAAAGTTCTTCTCTCTCCCCCGCACCATTTCTCTCCCAATGTCGAAGCCCCCGGCGGGCGGTGTTAATTCCCACGGCCATTGAGGCTGCGCCTGGTGATGTCCGGCCCCGCTCTAGGCCCAAAAGTCACAAAGATGGAGCCCCCAGCGGGCGCTGGAATGTCCCGTGGCCATTAAAGCTGCGCCGGGCGATGTACGGCCCCGCTCCAGGTCGTTCCAACCCCGCGACACGGGCTGTAGAAATTGTGTTGCGGAGCTCCGGAGAGCGGTCTCTCACCCAGAGCCGCGAGCTCCCGATATCCCGACAGTCCACCGGTAGTAATCTGCAGCTGGAGCTGGAGCTGGAGCTCCGGAGTCGGGCCGCAGCTGGAGCCCCGGAGTCGGGCCGCAGCGGCGAGCCACCACCACTCCCCACACTCCGAGGCCGGCCAGCCCCAGATGGTAAGTCTGCGGCTCCGCAAGCTCCGTGACTGGAGCCCCCAGGTCGTCCTGGTCGGAGGCCGCTCCACGGTGCTAGGCCCCAACCACAACAGAGACCCGACAGGGAAAAAGTCGGGCCTCCCGTGCAGGGAAGAGATTTTTAAAGGTTTCCCCCACCCCCCACATATACACAGTTATAAACAGTACAAAAAAAAACATGAACAACTACATTTAACTAGACAAAAAATAAAAAAAGACAGACAGGCTGTAGGGGCCGCTGCAACTTGAGTCGCGCCGCCGCACTAAACTTGCGTTGAGTTACTCCAGCACTTTGTGCCTTTCTCCTTACTTTTACATTAAATTCTCCTCGTGTTCCATGGATCATTCACACAGTGCAAACTGGAACGGTTCCGTCTGAGACCTGTAACCCATCCTGATCAGGAGTGCAGCCGTTAATCCAGTCTCGTGGTGGGACTGCTCCAACCGTTGTAGCGAGGGAAGGGTCACTGCATTTGTTTGGTGGCGTGCACAGGAATAACGTCACAGAGCGGGTCGCGTTATTGATGTCGGGCAGGGTTACCGTGATCGCTGAGTCTGAGACCCAGATTCAGGGACAGGTTCTTCCCAGCTCTTATCTGCCAACTGATAGTACACTGATACTTCTTGATTAGTACAGGTGTCAGAGGATATGGGGAGAAGGCAGGAGGGTGGGGTTAGGCGGGAGGGATAGATCAGCCGTGATTGAATGGCGGAGAAGACTTGATGGGCCGAATGGCCTAATTCTGCTCCTATTCCTTATGACCTAACGGAATCATCGTACCACAGTCGGAGAGCAGCGTTAATCTACTATCTAGCCCGTTGGTGGCCCTCGGACTATCCTTCTTTGGGCTTTGCTGGCCTAACCTTGCACTAAATGTTATTCCCTTATCGTGTATCTATACACTGCAATGGCTCGATTGCAATCATGAATTGTCTTTCCGCTGACTGGATAGCACGCAACAAAAGTTTTTCACTGTACCTCAGTACAGGTGACAATAAACTAAACTAACGTGAGGCCCGGGTGCAGTTTCTCCCCTCTCTGTGCTGAGGACCTCAGCCCCCTCTCAACACAGTGTGGAAGAGGCAATTTTGATTTGAAATATGATCTTTTAACCTTCCCCGATCCAGATCCTCGGAGAAATATCAAAACAGGCCGATTGCCTTTGGGTAAATGTGTAGAACTGATTATTTCCTTGTCTAAGAATCAAAAAGCTCCCCTGATGTGACTGGTATTTTACAGTCATCTGAATGAACAGCTGGATATGCTCTGACTAAAGATGTTGCTTCTGTAAGTTCAGAATGCCTTATATACAGTATGTTTACTGAAAGAGAATGCTTAAATGGTGGAAATACAGGGTTGGGTCAGTCGGTATCTGAAAGAAAATGGATGTGGTGGGGATCACTGGGGGAGTTGGTATGCGGACATGGGCGCCAATTGCTGGATGGGACAGCCAACTGAAGTGGACTTCAAAGGTCTGATGCTGAAGAAGGGTCTCGACTCGAAACGTCACCTATTCCTTTTTCTCCAGTTATGCTGCCTGACCCGCTGAGTTACTCCAGCCATTTGTGTCTATAGTGTAAACCAGCATCTGCAGTTACTTCCTACACATGGTGTCCTGAGTTGTACAGAACTGAACAAGAACCCTTCAGCCCACCATGTATACTAACCCCATTTGCCTTAGAATGGTCGCCTTCTATGTATAATTTACATATTAATAATAATAATAATAATAAATACTTTATTGATCCCCTCAGGGAAATTCAGATATCCAGAAGCCCCCAACCAACAAAACCATTCAAAACAAAAGCAGACAGAAAATACATAAAATACAATGTGGACAATACCTGAGAGCAATAAATACCTAAAAAGACCTATAATTAACAATTAAAAAAATACAAAAACGCATCCCCCTACAGCCTAGTGGTCGGATTATAAAATCTAATGGCTGCAGGGGTGAAGGATCTCCAGAACCGCTCCGTTCTACAGCACAGGGAGAGGAGCCAGTCGTTGTTCCCAGTGCTCTTTTGACCCTCCAGAATGTTTTATTTACACCGTATATACTACAATATTGTACATGCCTATTTAATTGTCTATCTAAATCCCTCTTAGATGTAGTGACTTTAGTGAGATTTAGTAAACAGGCACCTCGGCCCACCTGGTCCATGTCGACCTGTGATCACCCCATACACTAGCACCAGGGACAATTTTCAATTTTAACCAAAACCAATTAACCTAGTAGATAAAAATGCTGGAGAAACTCAGCGGGTGAGGCAGCATCTATGGAGCGATCGCAATTGCACCATGGCCCTCCACAGATGCTGCCTCACCCGCTGAGTTTCTCCACAATTTTTATCTACCTTCGATTTTTCCAGCACGTGCAGATCCTTCTTAAACCTACAAACCTGTATATATTTATTTATATTTATATAATGGTATATGGACACACTGATCTGTTCTGTATTCATGCCTACTATGTTCTGTTGTGCTGAAGCAAAGCAGGAATGTCATTGTCCTATCAGGGACACATGACAATAACCTCACTTGAACTTGATCTTTGAAATGCGGGAGGAAACCCACGCAGGTCGCGAGGAGAATGTACAAAGTCCGCACAGACACCACCCGTAGTCAGGATCGAATTCGGGTCTCGGGCGGCGTGAGGCAGCAACGCTACCGCTGCGCCACCGTGCCGAACAAATTGAGCAGTTTGAGCTTTATGCAAAATACCGGGCAGCGCTGACCGAGGCTTTTCCCAGCCGCACCTCCCCAACCCAGCACCTCGACCAAGAAGGCAGATGAAGGGCTAGAGTCGCCAAGCTCTACAGATGCGCCATGGATGCATCACACCGTGGTTTGGGAACAGCTCCATCCAAAACCTCAACAAATTGCAGAGTTGAGGATGTAGCCCAGACAATCACGCAAACCTACCTACTTTCTATTGACTTAATTGACACTTTAAGCTCCTCGACCAAGGCAGCCAGCATAATCAAGGTGCATCAGGAAGCAAAGAGTAGGAGTAAACGGGTCCTTTTCACAATGGCAGGCAGTAACTAGTGGGGTACCGCAGGGCTCAGTGCTGGGACCCCAGCTATTTACAATATATATTAATGATCTGGATGAGGGAATTGAAGGCAATATCTCCAAGTTTGCGGATGACACTAAGCTGGGGGGCAGTGTTCGCTGTGAGGAGGATGCTAGGAGACTGCAAGGTGACTTGGATAGGCTGGGTGAGTGGGCAAATGTTTGGCAGATGCAGTATAATGTGGATAAATGTGAGGTTATCCACTTTGGTGGCAAAAACAGGAAAGCAGACTATTATTTTAAATGGTGGCCGATTAGGAAAAGGGGAGATGCAGCGAGACCTGGGTGTCATGGTACACCAGTCATTGAAATAGCATGCAGGTGCAGCAGGCAGTGAAAAAAGCGAATGGTATGTTAGCTTTCATAGCAAAAGGATTTGAGTACAGGAGCAGGGAGGTTCTACTTCAGTTGTACAGGTCTGGTGAGACCACACCTGGAGTATTGCGTGCAGTTTTGGTCTCCAAATCTGAGGAAGGACATTATTGCCATAGAGGGAGTGCAGAGAAGGTTCACCAGACTGATTCCTGGATGTCAGGACTGTCTATGAAGAAAGACTGGATAGACTCGGTTTATACTCTCTGGAATTTAGGAGATTAAGAGGGGATCTTATAGAAACTTACAAAATTCTTAAGGGGTTGGACAGGCTAGATGCAGGAAGATTGTTCCCGATGTTGGGGAAGTCCAGGACAAGGGGTCACAGCTTAAGGATAAGGGGGAAATCCTTTAAGACCGAGATGAGAAAGACTTTTTTCACACACAGAGTGGTGAGTCTCTGGAACTCTCTGCCACAGAGGGTAGTTGAGGCCAGTTCATTGGCTATATTTAAGAGTGAGTTGGATGTGGCCCTTGTGGCTAAGGGGATCAGAGGGTATGGAGAGAAGGCAGGTACGGGATACTGAGTTGGATGATCAGCCATGATCATATTGAATGGCGGTGCAGGCTCGAAGGGCTGAATGGCCTACTCCTGCACCTAATTTCTATGTTTCTATGTTTCTATCCAAGGGTCAAAGTCAGTTTATTGTCACGTGTACTAATTAAGGTACAGTGAAATTTGAGTTACCATCCAGCCATACTAAGTGAATAGACACACAACCACATAAAAGTTACCATAAACATCCATCACAGTGCGTTCCGCATTCCTCACCGTGATGGAAGGCAGTAAAGCTCAATCTTCTTCCTCTTGTTCTCCCGTGGTCGGGGGCAGTCGAACCATCCGCGGTGGGGGCGATCAAAGCCCCCGCAGCCGACGATCGATGCCCCCGCATGCGCCGGGGTGATCGAAACTCCGGCGTCGGGGCGGTTGAAACTCTCTCCGCGGCACGGAGCTCCCGAGTCGGCCTCTTTTTACCATGTTTTACGATGTTAAAGTCCACTAAATATTGTGCCCTTTATCTGTGCACTGTGGGCAGCTTGATTGGAATCATGTCGAGTCAGTTCACTGACTGGATAGCAGGCAAACAAAAGCTTTTCACTGAACCTCGGTAGCTGTGACAATAATAAACTAGTCTAAATATGGAAAACTACTGCCTTCCATGTCCCACGCCATTGATACTTGGAAATGGAAACCCACAAATGAGACCATTCAGCCTTCAGCTTACCCTGTCATTTATTCAGGTCATGGCCAGTCTGATTGGTACCTTGACTCCACATGCCTGTCTACTTATGACACCCTTTGCCCCTCTCCCTCTCCCCCCCCCCCCCCCAAGCCCCCTTCCTCTTGTCAACTATTCATCTGCATCAGCTGTGATGATAGTCAGAGACTGCCTCCGCTGGCCAGGGACAAAATGAGTTCCCAAGACTCACGACTGACAGAAAACAAAATTGGCAAATCTTTGCCTTAATTGAACAACCCGTTATTTTCAAACGGCAGCCTCTGGCTCTAGATGTTCCCACTGAGCGAAGCATCCTCGCCACATCCACCGTGTTAGGACCTCAAAGGATCCAGTCAGGCCTCATCTTACTCTTTAGACTGCAATATATTGCATCCTCATTGCTGCATCTTTCCTGCAGCTCACCTGTGTGTGGCTCTGCTGTAGGGCAGGCTCTGTCCCTTATGGGAGTGTTGTGCGCTAAGCTTTGATCTGTGTGCCTGCGTATCTGTGCATGTGTGTAGGTGAGTATCTGCATGTGTGTGTGTGTGCGCATGCATACCAGTGCAAGTGTGTGGCTGCGTATCTGTTCGCGCGTGTGCGTACGTGTACCTGTACCTGTGTACGTGTGTGTGCATGCGTATCTGTGTGTGTGCATGCGTGTTTATCTGCTTGTTTGCTCGTGCGTATCTGCATGTGTGCATGTGTACCTGCGCACGTGTGTGCATGCGTGTGTATCTGCATGTGTGTGTGCGTGTATGTGCGTGCGTACCTGTGCATATGTGGTGCATACTTGTACATGTGTGGGTGTATGTGGTGCGTGTGTGAGGTGTATATGCGTGCGTATGAAGGTGCGCAAATGTAGGAGTGTGCGCGCGCATGTGTGTATGCGTGGGGCTGCGTGTGTGTGGGAGTGTGTGCGCGGTGCATGTTGTGTACCAGGCTCTGCCCTGTGTGCCTGCGTGTGTGGGGTGTGTTTGTGCGAGGGTGTGCACGTGTGGGGGGTGGGGTTGTGTGTGTGTGTTGTGTACCTGGCTCTGCCCAGCGTGCATGAGCTGTGTACCCGGCGGTCCCTGTGTGGCCCACTCTGTGTACTGGCACTGCCCCGTGTGAGGGTTCACTGTGTACGGTGGTGAGGAGTATGTCAGTGCTTTCCGCCCGGCCTTGCCAGCTACTTGAGATTTGCTGGCTCCCTTCCAGTCAATACTTGGAAGAATCCCTCTAATTGGAGTCCAGAGACTTGCCGCTGTTTTGAATCTCCAACGCTCACAACAGATGTGTTTTTGATCCTTCTATCCTCCTGTGGGCTCTGGAGTGCATGTATAGGAAAAGTAATATTTTTACATGCCAAAGGAAAGCTCTTAAAATAAGATCGTCAATAGAATGATTTAATCATTGCTCAGCTTAGAACAAGTATGTTTATTTGGACAGTGATACCGAGAAATTAATTCCCCCCCCCCCCCCGGTGAGGATCTCCCAAAAAACCTTTTGTGAAGTTGGGTAAAAATGTGTTTCAAAATGACGCTTCTTGGCACACTGTCAGAATCGTGGGTTCATGTTGGGAGTTTGTGGGTGCTGCACTGTTGCTGAGATGGTGACTGGGAGAGGTGTTAGAGCTCCACTGCAGCTGAGGGGGGGATGGAGGGGAGGGGCAGGGAGCAAAGCCCCGCAGAGTGTGCCCATCCTCCCCCCCCCCCCCCCCCCCCCCCAGCTCAGTGCACACAGGGTGAGTCCCGTACACCGAGTGTCCCCCCCGTAACACTGTGCGGACCCGGCAGATGAGGTGCTCATCGAAGGACCTCACTGTGAGACGTCTGTGCACATATTGAACAGTGAGAAGCGAACAGTCGAAGCAAAGAGTTGCAGATGCTGGTTTACACCAAAGATAGACACAAAGTGTTGGGGTAACTCACAAGTTCAAGGAGCAAAATTTAGGCCATTCGGTCCATCAAGTCTACTCCTCCAGAGGTTCTTCCCCAACAAGAGGTGCTTTACCGGAGGGCAAGTACAGGGCAGACGTTTTCTAAGCTCTAAGAATAATTGATTGAAAGATACAGCATGGGAGATCGGCCCCACGGCCCACCGAGTCCATGCCGACCATCGATCGCCTGTTCACACTAGTTCTATGTTATCCCACATCCACTCTCTATGCACTAGGGGAAATTTACAGAGGCCACTTAACCTGCAGACCCACTTGTCTACGGGACGTGGGAGGAAACCAGGGCACCCGCACAGACAGCACCCGAGGTCAGAATCGAACCTGGGACTCTGGCGTCGTGAGACAGTGGCTCTACCCGCTGCATCACTGTTTTGTAATTCCTTCATAGAAACATAGAAACATAGAAAATAGTGCAGGAGGAGGCCCTTCGAGCCAGCACCGCCATTCATTGTGATCATGGCTGATCGTCCCCTATCAATAACCCGTGCCTGCCTTCTCCCCCTATCCCTTGAGTCCACTAGCCCCTAGAGCTCTATCTAACTCTCAAATCCGTACAGTGACTTGGCCTCCACTGCCCTCTGTGGGAATATTTTTCCTGCATCTAGCTTGTCCAGTCCTTTTATAATTTTATATGTTTCTATAAGATCCCCCCTCATCCTTCTAAACTCCAGTGAATACAAGCCTAGTCTTTTCAATCTTTCCTCATATGACAGTCCCACCATCCCAGGGATCAATCTTGTCAACCTACACTCCACTGCCTCAATCACAAGGATGTCCTTCCTCAAATTAGGAGACCACAACTGTACACAATACTCCAGATGTATAGAAACATAGAAAATAGGGTTTCAATGGCTTCAATGCTTTTTGCCGTCTTCCTGCATATCCCGATTCAGATCAGTACCTGGATTAATTTGTGACCATATCATTTTTGCAACATGAACTTTTGCTGAGCTGCTATGTGATGAACAGGAGATGAGCGGTCTTCCATTACTGCCATTTGTAGACCGATTTTTATTTCTATTGCCTTTAAGGAGACTATAGCCCTTTGCATGTGACCTGGTATTTTGTTAAAGCCTGGATTAAAGCGATAACAAAAGTTTTGTCCGGGGAATGTTTGGTTACAGCTGAGGCTGCTTTTGTGTGGCCACAATGGCCGCAGTTAATGTGCTCGGCAAGGCTTGAGCCGTAATTAGGTGAAACCGAACAGAAAGGGACTTTGTCTGCTGTCTGAATGTAAAGGAGGTATTGTGATGCGTAATCCTTTCTTAAATCAGATCGTTCTCATGCTGTGTGCAGATACTGCATAGGTTAAGGGAGCTGATCTCTATCTAAGTACAAAATAGCTGGGAAGCAGACAGGCCCAAAATCCCCAGTTGGATTTCAATTCAGAGGCACTTCAGAGAGCAATGCTTTCCAGGTGAACACAAGACCAGATCCATCCTTTATATCACAGCCATCTGTATAGTCGTAACCCCTCAACAATCAGTCTGAAGAGGGGTCCCCACCCAAAACATCCCCTATCCATGCTTAGGTTAGTTTATTAGTTTAGAGAGAGAGCGCCGGAGACCCGGGTTTGATCCCGACTACGGGTGCTGTTCTCAACGTGACCCGCGTGGGTTTTCTCCGGGTGCTCCAGTTTCCTCCCACATTCCAAAGACGTATAATTTGTAGGTTAATTGGCTTGATAAATGTAAACATTGTCCCTAGTGGTGTAGGACAGTGTTAGTGTGCGGGGATCGCTGGTCGGCGCGGACCCAGTGGGCCGATGGGCCTGTTTCCATGCCATATCACTAAAGCAGGCCTTTTGCCACACTGACTAGTGATCCCCCCGTACAGTAACACTATCCTACACACTGGCGACAATTTACAATTTACAGAAGACAAATTAACCTACAAACCTGTACATCTTTGGAGTGTGGGAGGAAACTGGAACAAACACATATGTTCAGAGGTAAAATGTACAAACTGTGTACAGGAGGCGCCTGTAGTCGGGATCGAACCCGGGTATCTGGGTCTGTAAGGCAGCAACTCTACCGTGTGTTGCCATTCGCCGATGTAGAGTATTAATCTCTGGCGACCCTTCCGGGAAGCTGACACTGGTCTTGCTTCCTAAAATGTCTCATATGGAGGCAGATAGGATGGTGGCTTCTAAGAGGCTTTTGGATGGGCACGTGGATATGCAGTGAATGGAGGAATGTGGATCATGTGCATGCAGATAAGAATTGGTCTTGGCATCATGTTCAGCTCGGATATTGTGAGCTGAAGGGCCTGTTCCTGTGTTGTACTGTGATATGATCTATATTGGTCTTGTCTGGCCGGCTGTTCAGGCCTCCATCTCTGGGGAGGCAGGGCTAACAGGAGGCAGCAACCTGCCTACTGAATGGCATCTGTACTTGAAGTGCCGGAGACCCTCCTGTAAAGCCACACTTATTGGGGAAGGACTTCTAGCATTGAAGACAAAGGACCAGTAATATCCTTCTAGATTAGAATAATGTTGGACTTGAAGGGTAGCTTCTGGTCCTACAGGCTAAAGGGACCTAAAGGCTTTAGGCTTTAGGACCTAAACGGACCTACAGGCTTTTCCAAAGCCTTGTTCATAAGTTCGTACGTGATAGGAGCACAATTAAGCCATTCGGCCCATCAAGTCTACTCCGCCATTCAATCATGGCTGACCTATCTCTCCTAACCCCATTCTCCTGTCTTCTCCCCGTAACCACTGACACCTTGTACTAATTGTTGTTATTGCCCTCGGTGGTGAGGATATGGGACGTGCCCTGGGAGGAGCATGGGCATGTAACTGCGGTGGGTTTTGTAAGTGGCACACACCGGTTATCGGTGAGTAACTGGGATCTTATAACCTGTCAACGGCACCTTCCGTCATGTTGCCGATGATTGAGAGGAGACTAATTGTGTGGTAATTAGCCAGATTAGGGTTGTCTTGTGTTTTTTTGTGCGAACAGGACAAGTCTGGGCATTTTTCCACGGCACTGGGTGGGTGCCACTGCTGTTCCTGCACTGGAGCAGCTTGGCTAAATGCACGATTGGTTCTGAACCGAGAGTCTTCAGTGCTACAGCTAGGGTGTTGTCTGGCTCCATTGCCCTGGACGTAAGCAGTGTTCTCAGCTGTGCCTCCGTCCAGGGAATGCATTGGATTGGCCAATTCCTTTTCATTGGCTCTCAATCTGAAGAAGGGTCTCGACTTGAAAGGTCACCTATTTACTTTCTACAGAGATGCTGTCTGACCCGCTGAGTTGCTCCAGCATTTTGTGTCTATGGCCAAGGACACATGTTGTGAGGGGGGGGGGGGGGGGGGTGCATGAGCATAAGAGTTGAATAATAGGTCCTTTACAGACAGGAGGGCTGCAACTGGCTGAGTGTCCCAGGAATTGGCTCTTGCCCTCAATTTTAGTTCATAGTTTAGTTTAGAGATAAAGCATGGAAACAGGCCCTTCGGCCCACCGAGTCCGCACCGACCCCTGCACAATAACACTATCCTACACACACACAAGCGACAATTTACATTTATACCAAGCCAATTAACCTACAAACCTGTACGTCTTTGGAGTGTGGGAGGAAACCAAAGGTCTCGGAGAAAGCCCACGCAGGTCACAGGGGGAACGTACAAACTCCGTACAGACAGCACCTGTAGTCAGGATCGAACCCTGGTCTCTGGCGCTGCGAGGCAGCAACTCTACCGCTGCACCACCGTGTTTAGACAGATACAGTGTACAGAGAGAAAACAGACCCTTCGAACCAGTGAGCCCAGACTGACCATGAAGTGAGCCCAGATTGCCCATCACGCTATGCTTCCGTTATCTCACTTTCTCTTACACTCCCTACACACTAGGGGCAATTTTACAGAGGTCAATTAACCTGCAAACCCATGTGTTTTTGGGATGTAGGAGGAAACCGGAGCAAACCCAGGGTCAACGTGCAAACCCCACACTCGGACAGCACCCGAGGTCAGGTTTGAACCTGGGTCCCCGGCGTTGCCAGGCAGCAGCTCTACCAGCTGCGCCACCGTGCCGCACCTAATTGTTAACTGTTTATTTACTGTTTATATTAATGACCGGGAGGAGGGAACAAAATCTAAGATTTCCAACTAATGCCATTGATGTGAAAATAGCTGAAGGGCATGTTGTGAAGGGGACAATGTGATTCTACAGCAGGATGTAGATTGAATGATTGGGTGAAAACGTGGCAAAATGAGTTCAATATGGGGAAGAGAGAGGACCTGCACTGCACTAAGAGGAATCAAAAGATAGATTGTTAACTAAATGGAGTAGGAATGCAAATGGATGATGCTGAGAAGGATCTAGGAATTCTAGTGCTAGAGCCACAAAATGTTAGCAGGCAAGTCCAATAAATATGTAAGATGGTGAATGGCGTTTTGGTCTTTATTGTAAAAGGATTCTAGTTTAAGATGAGTATAGAAGTTTGAGGATAGAAGTTGGACGGTCATGTTGCAGTTATCTAAGACGTCGGTGAGGCCGTATTTAGAGTATTGAGGTGAATTGGACAGTACCCTAGCTTATGGACGGACAGATCAGAAGTTTGATAATAGAAACATAGAAAATAGGTGCAGGAGGAGGCCATTCGGCCCTTCGAGCCAGCACCGCCATTCATTGTGATCATGGCTGATCGTCCACTATCAATAACCCGTGCCTGCCTTCTCCCCATGTCCCCTGACTCCACTAGCCCCTAGAGCTCTATCCAACTCTTAAATCCATCCAGTGATTTGGCCTCAACTGCCCTCTGTGGCAGGGAATTCCATAAATTCACAACTCTCTGGGTAAAAAAGTTTTTTCTCAGCTCAGTCTTAAATGACCTCCACTTTATTCTAAGACTGTGGCCCCTGGTTCTGGACTCGCCCAACATTGGGAACATTTTTCCTGCATTTAGCTTGTCCTGTCCTTTTATAATTTTATATGTTTCTATAAGATCCCCCTCATCCTTCTAAACTCCAGTGAATACAAGCCTAGTCTTTTCAATGAGGGCGAGAAGGTGTTCCTGGGTCTGGAGGTGGGCGCTTTCAAGCTTCCATATCTTCTGCCAAATGGGAGCAGTGAGAAGAAGGAATGGCCGGGGTGGGACAAGTCTTTGATTATGTGTAAAACAAAGGACACAGAGTGCTGGAGTAACTGAGCGAGTCAGGCAGCATCTCTGGAGAACATGGGTAGGTGATGTTTCGGGTCAGGACCTTTCTTCAGAAGGAATGTTGTTTGAAAGAATCAAAGGGTTGGCTGCCTTCCCGAGGCAGCGTGAAGTGTAGATGGAATCAGTGGTGGGGAGTCTGATCTGTCTGATGGACTGGGCTACATCTGCAGCTCTCTTGGGCAGGGTTGTTCCTCAACCAACCGTCAGTATGCTTTCTGTAGCTGCAAAATAAGGGGCAATCATTTAAAACTGAGGAGTGTAGAAATGACATCTCTGAGGGCAGTGAATCTCTGGGATTCTCTGTCCCTGAGAGTGGAGGTGGTGGTCGGATGTCCTACCCCTGCTCCTACTTTCATTTCTTCCTGTTCTGAAGTTTCTGACGAAGGACGAAGGAGATCATAGAGATCATAGTCGACTTCAGGAAGAACAGAGGGGGCAGACACACCCCCACCCATATAAACGGGACTGAGGTGGAGCGGGTCTCCAACTACAAATTCCTCGGGGTACACATCTCGGAGGATCTGTCCTGGTCCCTCAACACCTCCAAGCTGGTCAAAAAGGCGCAGCAGCGCCTTTACTTCCTGAGGAGGCTCAAAAAAGCCCACCTGTCCCCCCAGATCCTGACCAACTTCTACCGCTGTACCATCGAAAGCATCCTGACCACCTGCTTTACGGTATGGTACAGCAGTTGCACCGTAGCAGACAGGAAGGCACTACAACGGGTGGTGAAAACCGCCCAGCACATCATCGGTGCCCCGCTCCCTGCTTTGGATGCCCTCCACCGAAAACATGTGTCTGAGACGGGCCGGGAAGATCATCAAGGACCCCTCCCACCCTAACCATGGACTGTTTGCCCTCCTACCATCGGGGAGGCGGTACAGGAGCCTCAGGTCCCGCACCAGCAGGATGAGGAGTAGCTTCTACAATAACACCATCGCACTGCTGAACTCGGAGTCCCGCCGATAGATTCCCACATCTGTATTTATTTATCTGTATTTATCTAAACATTGCTATCACTACGTACTGACACTAAACTGCATTTCGTTGTACCCATACTTGTATCTGTGCAATGACATTAAATTTGAATTGAATTGAATTGAATTCTGCAGTGGGACTGAACATTTTGACCCAGATTAATTAGACGACGCAGAATTTGTGTGAAGCTTCAATACCAACACTGAGCAGTTGGGCTGGATGGCCTGATGTGGTTTGCATGATTTCCTCATCCCTCTGCCCCATATCCCCTCATTCCTTCAGGAAATTCCTCATGTCTCCATGGACTCTGACAATCCTCTACAGATGCGGCGTGTATAGAGTACTGTTGGGTTGCACCACAGCTTGGTCTGGGAACGGCTCTGCCCAGGGACTGCAAGAGGCCGAAGAGCGTGGTGGATGTGGCCCAGTCCATCACACGGACCAGACTTCCCATTCCTGACTCCCATCCGCACTTCACGCTGCTTCAAAAAAGCAGCCAACAAAATGAAAGACGTCCCTCCCCCATCCTGTTTCTCCTTCTCCCTGCTCTCATCGGGCCGAAGGTATAAAAGCTTGAAAGCGCGCACCACCAGCCTTTTTCAGGCCTCTGAACGGTCCTTCCATAAGCCAGGTACTACCCGATTCACTTCTAACCCATTGCAGATATTGGACTTTGTCTATGGAACTGGTGCGCTAACAGTGTGGAGAACTATATTCTATACTCTGTATCTTCTCCTATCTCTGTGGTACAGGCTTGTCTGTACATGTCTCTCAAACGCTGAGATCTCTAATCCCTCAGGATTTGGCTTCAGGAATTATCATCTATTTAATTTATTTTCCCCATCCTGAGCTGCAGGTGTTTATTTTCTAATTTACACCCCGAGATGTGGTTAGTGTTCTAACCACCCCCCTCCTCGTCCCATCGCCCCTGCTACCCTGACTCCTCTCCTGCTAACACAGAGCAGCAGCCGCTGCTTTGCCAAGTCGCAGCCGCTGCATACTAATACTAGGTTTTGTACCAGCACTCTACTGCTTCACTTGAAGGCAAGAGAGGGAATAACTCTGGGTCATGAAAGAAGGACAACCTGCTCCCATGTGGCACTTTTCTTGCCCTCAAAGCTGTAGGACGTAGGAGCAAGAATGAGGCCATCTGGCCCATCGAGCCTGCTCCGCCATCCGACCATGCCTGCTCTATCTTTCCCTCTCAACCCCATTCTCCTGTCTTTTCCCCACAACCTTCGACCCGCCTGCAGCAGAAGCACAAGTCTGCTCTAAAGCTAGACGACCCATGTACCCATGATGAGTGCCTCGTAACTCAACCATAACTTACCCAATAGTGAAAGGCGTGGATAGAGTGGACGAGGATGTTTCCACAAAGTGGGAAGAGTTCGGACTCGAGAAAGGCCACTGGCCCAGAATAAAAATTATGTTCCTTTAAAGGAGTTGAGGAGAATTTTCTCAGTCAGAGGGTGGGTGAATCTGTGATTTCATTGCCACAGACGGATGTGGGAGGCCTCATCGATGGTTATGTTTTTAAGGTGGGGGAAGTTGACATTCTTAATTAGTATGGGTGTCGTGTTATGGGGAGAAGGCAGGAGAATGGGGGATGAGAGGGAGAGATAGAGCAGGGTCCATGATCTGAATGGCGATTAGTCCTGATGGGCCGAATTGGCTGTTTCTGCTCCAACAACTTTAGAACTTGAACTTGAATCTTGGGTTTGTAAAAAGCGATCGTGTCAGGTGCAGGAACTACAGAGCTGCTGCGAGAGAGAACTCTGGGACTTATTTCTGCGTTCTTTTATTCACCAGCTTTGGCGCCGCGGTTATGATGAGGAATTGTTTTATGATTCACTCTAGTTTTCTGCAAGGGGTGGAGAAATAATCTTCCTCAAAGCTGCTGCCTAGAATCAGTTCCTGGCGTGTTCACAAGGTGAGGCCCTGCCATGAGGATCCCCTTCAATCCTACATCATGGGGAGATAAGCCACAGCTAAGCCCCTTACGCTGGCCTCTTGTCCAGGAGAAGCTTGTCAACAGGAGCTGGTGTTTGATTGACTCGTGGCGGAGTGCAATACGGGTTCCTCATTCTCGATTCTTTTCGCTGTATATTGTGGATGGCAGCTTTTGGCTTTCCTGAATTACGTCTGATCCATCTAAGCCAGGGCTTATGTCTATTAACCCGATGCTGCTCTCTCTCAGCTCTCCACCCCTTCATCCATCCATTTCTTCCATTAGACTAGTCACAGTGGAAAAAAAAAAAACATCGGGTCAGCTGTATTTTTACACACCCCCAAGCTACTAAAGCAAGGGGTAGATCGGAATTAAACAAAAAACCATGGACATGAAGGGCGCTAAGCCCAAGCCTGGGAATGCTTAGAAGGCAGGGTCACCAAGGATTTGTGGAGTTTAAAGTGCATATGTACCGACAATGGAACAACAGTATTCTAATACTTGCAGCAGCACAACGGACCCTTAATCAATATATACTCACAGATATAGAGAGACACCAAAAATAAACTTCAATAAATAGATAACACAATACCATTTTAGTTTCAGATACACTTAAGCTGGGTACTCTCAGCTCAGGCAGCATCCCTCTGGATATAAGGAGTAGACGACGTTTCGGGTCCAACCCCTTTCTCAACTTTATTTATTATACGTTGTCACTATCTGAGGTACATAAAAGCCTTTTTTGTTGCTATCTTATCCATGAAAGACAATACATGATTGACATCATTCCAAGCCTAGCCCTTCCGATGTACAGATACATGATAAAGGAATATTGTTTAATGCAAAAAGAGTCCGATTAAAGAGTTAGTCTGAGGGTCTCCAATGAGGTAGATAATAGCTCAGGACTGCTCTATAGTTGTTGTTAGGATGGTTCAGTTGGCTGATAAGAGCTGGGAAAAAATTGTCCCTGAATCATGGAGGGTGTGCCTTTTTCACACTTCTATACCTTTTGCCTTATATGCACGACCGCACTGGTGAGCAAAGATCCTATAGCGAGGAAGATAGTCCACTCGATGAAAAAGACGTAATACGGTCATGGGCAGATTCGTGGGTAATTTACGGCCCCATTTCCGTAACCTGCTTCCGTCTCCGCACCAAAGATCCCATAGGTTCATATCCCATATAGTGCGGAGAAGGAAGTCCGGTTACCGGAAACATCCTCGTAAAATAAAAGTTATGGTAAAAAATCTTCTCCTCATTTTCAAGAATTTTAATTTATTAACGCAAACTGTTTCCCCCGCAACGTTTGAATTGGGGTCGGGTCCGTTCCGGTCCGGTTACGGAAATGGATGGAAAAAAGGCCCACGTTCCGTTCCGTTGCGTACTACATGTCAGCCCATTGCATTTAGCAGGAGTGGTCTACCTGGCTCCTCTATAGGATCTTTGCTGGTGAGTAAGGCAAGGCAGCGCCTTTACCACCTCAGTAGCTGAGGAAATTGAGAGTCTCTCTGAGGATCCTCCAGTGCTTCTACTCTGAGGCTGTAGAAAACATCTTGTCCGGCAGCATCACAATCTGGTTTGGGAACTGCTCTGCCCAGGACAGGAAGGCTCTGCAGAGTGTAGTGCGTTTGGCCGAACGCACTATGGGAACTTCACTCGCCCCCCTGCACGACCTATACGCCAGGAGGTGCAGATCCAGAGCCAGCAACATTATGGGGGGCCCAATCACTCCAGCAACGGGCTGTTCCAGCAGCTTCGGTCAGGCAAACGCCTCCGCTGTCACGCTGTGAAAACAGAGAGGATGAGACGGAGTTTCTTCCCAAAGGCCGTCAGGACTGCAAACTCTTATCTCACCAGGGACTCATTTACTGTTGTGATGTGCCTTTAAAAAAAAAATTCTAGCACGTAAATACTGATTCTGTTGTGTGTGTAGTTCCCCTGTGTTTGCACAACCTGCAGGCATTGCCACTTTCATTTCACGGCACCTCTTGTATGTGTATGTGACAAATAAAGTTGACTTGACTTGATGGGAGACAGATGTAGGCATGGCCAGGGTGCGACTCGTCCTTGATGATGCTGCTGGCCTTGCCGAGGCAGCGTGAGGTGTTAAATGGAGATCAATTTGTGGGAGGGAGGTTGGTGTGTGCGACGGTCTGGGCTGCGTCCACAATTCTCTGCAATTTCTTGCGGTCTTGGATGGAGCTGTTCCCATCCCGATGAAATGCTTTCAAAAACCCCAAAGACCTTAGTGCAATCAAGACAGTTCATTGTTTTGTGATGTTTGTAGTGTTCATCAGCCTGATGGTTGTCAGAAAGAAGCTGTTCCTCAAGCAGAGATAGGGGGAAGATAGAGGGAGGGAGGAGGGATGGGGGGGAGAAGGGGAGGAAGGGGGAGAGGATGAAGGGGAGGAGGGGGAATGATAGAGACCGGGGGGGGGAGTGGGGGGGGGGGGGGGGGGGGGGGGGGGGGGGGGGGCACTTGAAAGGCAAGGATGCTTGTTTTAGGTCGTTGCTATGAGGCCAGCCAGTGTAGATCAATGTGCACAGTAGGTATGGATTAAGCTGAGACGCTGTGGTACAGACACAGAGCTACGGGCAGCTCCAGTGACAGGAATAGTCCAGGAAAGGATTGGTACCAAGGCTTTGAAATCATGAAAGCATTTTGTTCAGAGATAGAGCATGGAAGCAGACCCTCGGCTCACCGAGTCCACACCGACCATCGATTACCCATTCGCACAAAAGGACACAAAGTGCTGAACTAACTCAACTCAGCAAAAGGATGGGTGACATTTCGGGTCGAGGCCTTTCTTCAGACTGAATCTGCAGCATTTGTAGATCCTTGTTTCAGCCACATACTAGTTCTGTAGCTTCTCATCCACTCCCTAGATATCAGGGGCAATCAGGGTCAGCACAGTGGCATGGCTGGTAGATTGCTGCCTCACAATGCCAGAGACCCAGGTTCAATCCTGACTTTTCTGTGTGGAGTTTGCGCATTCTCCCTGTGACGGTGTGGGTTTTCTCCAGGTGCTCCGGTTTCCTCCAATATCCCGAAGATGTGCGGGTTTGTTGGTTAATTGGCCCTCTGTAAATTTCCCAGAATGTGTAGGGACTTATGGAAAGGGGGATAACATGGAGCTAGTGTGAGCAGGCGATCGATGGTCAGCGTGCCCATGATGTACTTTTCAATCAATTCAATTAAATCAACCTAAAAAGTCTTTGGGATTTGGGAGGAAACCCACGCGGTCACAGGGCGAACATGCCAACTTCACGCAGACGGTACCTAAGGGTGAGTATTGAAGCCAGGTCTCTGGCGCTGTCAACCGTGGAACATCATTGATAAAAGCCACACAGGGCAGGGGCTGCAGGGCTGGAGAGGAGTAATGTCAAGGCAAATTTGGCTGCTGCCGGTGATTGAAGGGAAACCCGGTTCAGGATGTGGACGGCGCAGAGGCACGGAGGGAGAGTTGCTGCATTACATCGCCAGATTCGATCCTGACTGTGGGTGCTGTCTGTGCGGAATTTGCACGTTCTTTCCGTATGGGTTTTCTCCGGTTTCTTCCCACATTGCAAAGACGTGCAGGTGTGTAGGTTAATTGGCACCTGTAAATTGTCTCTAGTGTGTAGGGTAGGACCAGTGCTGGTCGGCGCAGACGCGGTGGGCCACTGGGCCCGTTTCCGTGATGTACGTCTAAAACTGGTTCAGCTCTGGGCGGAGTGTAGGTGCGGAGTGACCGGCGCTGTGAGTTAAGCCCAAGTACTGACCTCTCCATTAGGAAAGTAGAAGGGAGAGGCAGAGGGGCCAGACGACAATTGGAAAACTCCTCCCGATTCTGCTGTTTCAGAATGGAGATGTCCAATTAATTAGGAGCAGCAGTGTGTCTGTGCGGAGGCAAGATTGATAGAGTCAGGGGAGTGATTTGGGAGTTGAGTAAGCCGTGCTTTGGCAGTTCTGATGCGGATGCTCGGTACAGATGCTTTCCATCAGCTGTTTGGAAGAGCACCTTTTCAGCCATAACATAGGATTCGGCGCGTGCTTATCCAAGTGGGATTGTCAGTTATCGAGCGGCATGCTGAAAACTGCTCTTTAATTCTCCGTGTGGAGATGTGAGCAAGTGGCGGGGGGGGGGAAGGGACTAGAGCGGGGACTGGTGTGAGGTGTCTGGCCTGCATTGACTCCTGCTGCTGACTGAATATCTAAGTTGCCCTGACCACCAGTGGGAGTCTTTTCCATTGGTTGGGGAAGAAACAGAATGTAAAACGCTGCCTTAAATGTTCATTACTGTTTAATTCTCTCAATTACTTGCCTGGTTGGTGGGAATTAGGTTTTTTGTCGGTTAATATTCTTAAACCCAATGCAGCTTTTGAAATTCTGTTTTAAAGATCGCATCATAAACTGTTTGGTCCATCTTGTTCTTGTCTGTACACATGCCCTCCGGAGCCTTCTCCTGCCCACTATAACTCAACCCCAACAAGATATCCTTCTCTTCATTCAACCCCGCCATTTATAGGCTTTAATGCTTGGGCGGAGAGAGAGAGAGAGAGAGAGAGAGAGAGAGAGAGAGAAGAGAGAGAGAGAGAGAGAAAGAGAGAGAGAGAGAATGAGAGAGAGAGAGAGAGGAGAGAGAGAGAGAGGAGAGAGAGTGAATGAGAAGAGACTGAGGGTGGAGAGAGAGGCGAGAAGAGGAGATGAGAGAGAGAGATGAGAAAGAAAAGGATGGGCAGAGAGAGAATGACCCGAAAGAGAATTGGAGAATGGGAGCAGAGACAGAGAGGGAGGGGTGGGGGAGGAGGGGGCTCGTGGGGGGGAGGGGGGAGATGGAAGTGGGGTGGAGAGGTGGGGCAGGATGGAGGGATGATGAAGGGATGAGGATAATGAGGAAGGGAGAGATGAAAGAGATGAGGGGGAGGAGATGACGAGGAGGGAGGAGGATAAAGGGAGATGATGAAATAAAGAGAGGAAAGGGAGAGATGACTGGGAGGGAGACAGATGAATTTGGAATTTCACTCTACCTTATTTGGTACATTTGACAATAACCTGACCCTGAAACCTTGAGAGAGGGAGAGAGATGAAGGGATGAGGAGGGAGAGAGATATGAGGAGGGGGTTCAGCTGGGGCCAGTGAGGGGGCGTCTACTGAACCTTCTGCGTTGGGGATCTGAGTGGTGCCTGGAAGCACTGACTTTGCAGACTACCCCTCTGTCTAGTGTCTGTTAAGCCCTTGGCACAACATCAGGCGATGTTCGGGTCAGCTTGCCTTTAACAGGCTTGATTGGGTCCAATTGACGAGAGTTCTATTGAGGTCAGGTAATTACCGCAGGGACGCGTACAGTCATTAAAACATTTAGTCACATCTTTCATCTGCGGCATCGCGATGGCTTTGTGAGGCGGTGGGCCGGAAAGAATGCCGTTTACTTGAGGTTGGGGGAACTTGTGTGAAACGTTAACCCTGTGTTGCATCGTGTATTGGAGTCTGGGAAGAGAGGCTATTTCCCAGGGCAAGCTTGTTAAAAGAGATGCTGGCATTTTGGGCAGTGCATTCAATCACCAGCCAAGTTCCAAGCCCAATCTAAAATGAGGGAACAAAGGTCACCTTCATTATCTCCCTTTCTTCCCTTCTCCCTCTTTAGTTTGTGGTATGTGGCTCTCACCGGCCACGCCAGGGTTTTTTATCCTTGGTAAAACTGGCCCTTGTTGCTGCCGTCTGGGATCCATGTAGTCCTTTCTGGTGAAGGTCCTTCACAGTGTCAGCCCAGGGAGGAAGGTCTGGATTTAGATCTGACCGTGGATGATGTGTTTCCATGTCAGGTTGAAAGAGGGGGGGGAGGGGAGGGATGAGAGTAGGTGAGAGTGATGAAGAGATGAATGAAGAGGATTTGGTAGCGATGGAGGGAGGGGGAGGGAGGGAGAGAGTGACGAGAGTGAGTGAGAGGAGGGAGAGAGAAATTAAGAGATGAACAAGATTTTTCCCACAACAGATATCAAATTAATGAGTCGATAGGAACTGCAGATGCTGGTTCACACCTACAATGTCTGAAGTTGGGTCTTGACCGGTAACATCACCCATTCCTTCATTCCAGAGATGCTGCCTGTCCCACTGAGTCTGTCAAGTTAATGAGTTAGTTTTCCCTATTTCCCTGCGGTCCTTATTTCCTCTTCTCTTATTTCCTTTTTTGGAATAAATATGCTTCACATTTGCTTTCCCCCCCCCCCCCCCCCCCCAGATGCAGAACCATTATCAATTTAAAATGTTGGAAGGTTGTAACCAGAACATTTTTACCACCATTACCAGATCTTTCAAAATTCTGGGCTGTACATCATCCTGCTCTGATTATTCAAACAAAATTTTGTTCAAACCTTTGTTTGTTTGAATGACAATAAAGGCATTCTAATTTCAACAGTTTTCACACTCACCTGCTTCTCTCGTAGCTTTTATTCTCTCTGCCATAAATTCCCTGTTATAAATTCTCCCGCCTCTTTTAATAAGTGTCCCGCATTTGCCCTTGTTAGTGTTTTCCTCACGCGCGACAATAAACGAAACAAAACTAACTCAACATGTCGAGAAGCTCCGAATCAATTCTAATCTTTCTCCCATATTCTATTTTTCGCTCATCTTTTGCTGAACTCCCAAGCTGCTGCCAATCCTCAGGCTTATTGCTTTCTCAGGTATAGTACAGCACAGGAATAGGCCATTTGGCCCAGACTGTCATCAAGATAAACTCTGCCTGCACATGATCCATATTCCTCCCTTCCCTGCATGTCCATGTGCCTATCTAAGATGTGTAGGACGAAACTGTAGATGCTGGTTTGCACTGAAGATAGACAAAATGCTGGTGTAACCAGCGGGACAGGCGGCATCTATGGGGGGAAGGAACACCATTCCTTCTGTCCAGAGATGCTGCCTGTCCCGCTGAGGAAAGGGCCTGTCCCACTTTCACCACCTAATTCACGACCTCTGCTGAGTTTGCCCTTGACTCATACTCGCAGCTTGGCCGTCACAAGGTCGTAGGAGTTCGTAGGGAGGTCGTGGCATCAAGTAGGTCGGGGCGTTTTTCCAGCATCTTGAAAAATGTGCACGAGTAAAAAAGGTCGTGAATTAGGTCGTGAAAGTGGGACAGGCCCTTAACTTCAGCATTTTGTGTCTACTTCCTATCTAAAGTATTTTTCAGTTTTCATATATTTTTCAGATGGTTGGACCACTTCTGTTGTATTGATTTGCCTAAAGGATTTTGTATCTGCTTCAAAACATTTAATACTGTTTGAAAGCGAGCTCTTGCATTTAGATATAGCGACTGCATTGGGTGGGTAGCATGCACTAGCAACCACATTTACTGATGATGATGGATACATTTGCATACCTTGGGTATGCAGGCAGATAATTTCACTGTGCCTTGTCACATGTGACAATAAAATGTTCCATTCCATTCCAAATGTTGAAGCTGGCAGAATGCTTGTCAGTTCACCTGGGATGCTCCATCCTGGATAGTGTAGTTTCAGCTTAGCTTAGAGATACAGCGCGGACCACCGAGTCCGCACCGACCAGCGATCCCCGCACGCTAACACCATCCTACGCACACTGGGCACAATTTACATTTATACCAAGCCAATTAACCTACAAACCTGGACGTCTTTCGAGAGTGGGAGGAAACCGAAGATCTCGGAGGAATCCTACACAGTCATGGGATGAACATACAAACTCTGTACAGACAGGACCCACAATCAGGATCGAACCCATGTCTCCGACGCTGCAAGGCAGCAACTCTACTGCTGCGGTACTGCGCTACCCTGTATGTCCATCGATGACCATTGTCTTCAGTTCAACCCAAAGAATGTGAAGCCACACTCTGCCAAGTGCTGTCTTGATGGGTAGTGACTCTCACCCCACCCATGGGATTCAGTTGTTGGACCCTTGTTTGGACTAAGGCCTGGAGTTGTGTAGGTCTGGCAAAGCCTATAGAGGGGATCTATGCTGATGATCTTATTATTTGAGCACGTCATTTGATAGCACCATAAAGACATCATCTGCCGTCATGATGATTGGGAGTATCCCTGTATCCCCAGTGTTCCTGAAAAAATGTCACTTTTAGACACATGCAATATTGAGTATTGGTCCATGTTGGCTGTGGAGGAGGTGATTACAAGTGAGTGCACGGGTTACGTAAAGTTAAAGAAATTAGAGACATTTCAAGTAACCCGTGCATTCCTTCTTTCTCTTTCCCTCCCCCACACTAGTCCTGCTAGTTTTACTGTTCATATCCCCTCATTATCACCTCCTCCACAGCCAACAATGGACCTTTGTGGGCTGTTTGGCTATCGTTTGGCTGTTGTGCCGGCTCTGATTTGTTCTGTACCGTTTTATATCTCAGTTTCTCTCTCCCCTGACTGTCAGTCTGAAGAAGGGTCTCGATCCGAAACATCACCCACTCCTTCTCTCCAGGGATGCTGCCTGTCCCGCTGAGTTACTCCAGCATTTTCTGTCTATCTTTAAAATAATGGTGCCTTATTCTTTGAGTGGCTTGAATTTTTATTCAGGCTGAGATTAAGTTCAAGTGTGTCTGAAACGAAGCAAGCACCATCTGCACCTCACTAGTTTCTCACCAGTTCATGGGCTGAAACGTAGAAATAGGTGCAGGAGCAGGCCATTCGGCCCTTCGAGCCAGCACCACCATTCAATATGATCATGGCTGATCGTCATAAATCGGTACACCGTTCCTGCTTTCTCCCCATAAATCCACAAACAGAACTGTCCTGGCAGACCCATTGTTTCTGCTTGTTCATGTCCCACTGAATTAATTTCTACATATCTCCACTCCATCCTATCCCCCTGGTCCAATCCCTCCCGACCTATGTCCAAGACACCTCACACGCTCTTCGTCTCTTCACTGACTTCCGTTTTCCAAACCCCCGCTCCCTCATCTTTTCTATGGATGTCCAGTCACTCTACACCTCCATCCCCAACAGGAAGGTCTTAAAGCCCTCCGTTTCTTCCTCCACCTCAGAACCAGCCAATTTCCATCTACTGATACTCTCCTCCGCCTAGCAGAGCTGGTCCTTACCCTCCACAACTTCTCCTTTGACTCCTGCCACTTCCCCCAAATCCAAGGCGTAGCTGTGGGCGCTCGCATGGGCCCTACCTATGCCTGCCTCTTGCAGGGTATGTCGAACAATCCCTGTTCCAGGCCCTATCCCCGAACTCTACCTCCGCTACATTGATGACTGCATCGGTGCTGCCTCCTGCATCCATGCAGAACTCACTGACTTCATCAACTTTACGACCAATTTCCATCCTGCATTCAAATTCACTTGGACCATCTCCGACATCTCCCCGCCGTTTCTAGATCTCACCGTCTCCATCGTAGGAAACGACTATCGATGGACATCTACTACAAACCCACTGACTCCCATAGCTATCTGGACTACACTTCTTCCCACCCTGCCTCCTGCAAAAACTCCATCCCCTACTTCCCAATTCCTCCATCTACGCCCAGGATGAGATTTTCCACAGCAGGGCTTCGGGAATGTCCTACATTCATTAAGAAACGGGGGTTCCCCTCTTCCATTATAGATGAGGCTCTCACTAGGGTCTCCTCGATATCCCGCAGCTCCGCTCTTGCTCCCCCTCCACATATTCGTAACAGAGTCCCTCTTGTCCTCATCTTCTACCTCACCAGCCGTCGCATACAGCATATAATCCTCCAACATTTTCGCCACCTCCAACGGAATCCCACTACTAGCCACATCTTCCCATCTCCTCCCCTCTCTGCTTTCCGCAAGGACTGTTCCCTCCACAACTCCCTGGTCAATTCATCCCTTCCCACCCAAACCACCCCCTCCCCAGGTACTTTCCCCTGCAATTAGAAACATAGAAAATAGGTGCAGGAGGAGGCCATTCGGCCCTTCGAGCCAGCACTGCCATTCAATGTGATCATGGCTGATCATCCGCTATCAATAACCCGTGCCTGCCTTCTCCCCATATCCCATGACTCCACTAGCCCCTAGAGCTCTATCCAACTCTCTCTTAAATCTCTTAAATTGCAGGAGATGGAACTACTGTTCCTTTACCTCCCCCCTCGACTCTGTCCAAGGACCCCGAATGACCCCGAATGAGGGGTTCACCTGCACCTCCTCCAACCTCATCTACTGTATCCGCTGTTCCACGTGTCAACTCCTGTACATCAGCGAGACCAAGCGCAGGCTCGGCGATTGTTTCGCTGAACACCTCTGCTTAGTCCACCTTAACCTACCTGATCTCCCGGTTGCTTAACACTTTAACCCCCCCTCCCATTCCCACACTGATCTTTCTGTCCTGGGCCTCCTCCATTGTCAGAGTGAGGCCCAGCGCGCAAATCGGAGGAACAGCACCTCATATTTCGCTTGGGTAGCTTACACCCCAGCGGTATGAACATTGACTTCTCTAACCTCAAATAGCCCTTGCTTTCCCTCCATCTCCATCCCCTCTCCATTCCCAGTTCTCCCAACAGTCTTACTGTCTCCGACTACATCCGATCTCAGTCCAGCCCACTCCCCTGACATCAGTCTGAAGGAGGGTCTCGACCCGAAAAGTCACCCATTCCTTCTCTAATTCTGCCTGTCCCGCTGAATTACTCCAGCATTGTGTGACCATCGAATTAAACCAGCATCTGCAGTTCGTTTCCACGCATTCTCCCCATATCCCTTGATTCCGTTAGCCCTAAGAGCTATTCTCTCTCTTGAAAACATCCAGTGAATTGGCCTCCACTGCAAGATGCCCCCTTCTCTTCCTGACTCTTGTTTCATTCTTTGCAAGATGCAGTCAAAGCTTCTGCTATGACTTGAGAAAACTCAGTACTTTCTGTTGGATTTATTATAATGGAATAAAGATTCTGTTGTACTGGAATATTGTCAACAAACTTTAGGAAAGATGTGAAGACTTTTAAAGTACAATGGATTTACCAAAATGATTCTCGGGGTGAGGTTCTTCAGTTACATGGATAGACTCGAGAAGTTTCATTTGTCTCCTTGAAACAGAGTAGATAGACACACATAGGAGGAGGTAGACAAAAAATGCTGGAGTAACCCAGCGGGACAGACAGCGTCTCGGGAGAGAAATGGGTGACGTTTCAAGTCGAAACCCTTCTTCAGATCTGATACAGGTATTTATAACAATTGAAAGGTCCCGACAGTAGCTGGAGAAAATCTATTCCCATTTGTGTGAGGGCCTATTGGTTGTACTGCTGCAAGTGAAGATTTCATTTCTCCACATCGGGATATATGACAATAAAACACTCTTGACTCGAAGAACCATGAGATTGATTGGTTGATTCTAGGTACAGTGAGATTCATTGGTGTGCATACAATGCACAAGTGTGCAAGGAGTCGCCACATGTAGAGCACCAACATAGTTACAAAAGTACGTCACTCCCTCTTGCCCTCATCCCCCACCCCCACCCCCATTCCACCATGCCCCCTCCGAGTTCTCCTTTATTCTCGTCGCCCCACCCCACGCCGGGTCCCTCCTCGGTATTGGTGGCCCCTCCCACACCGGGTCCTTCATTGTTCCCTATGCTCTACCCCCCCCCCCCCCCCCCCCCCCCCCATGCCGGGGTCCCTCTGTGTTCTCTGTGCCCCCCCCCCCCCCCCCATACCGGGTCCTTCATTGTTCCCTATGCCCCCCCCCCCCCCACCCCCCATGCCGGGGTCCCTCTGTGTTTCTCTGTGCTCCCCATACCGGGTCCCTCATTGTTCCCTATTGCCCCCCCCCCCCCCACCCCCCCCCCCCCCATGCCGGGTCCCTCTATGTGTTCTCCTCTGTGCCCCCCCCCCCCCCCCCACCGGGTCCCTCATTGTTCCCTATGGGCCCCCCCTCCCCCATTACCGGGTCCCTCATTGTTCCCTATGCCCCCCCCCCCCTCAATGCCGAGTCCCTCTGTGTTCTCTGTGCCCCCCCCCCCCACACCGGGTTCCCTCATTGTTCCCTATGCCCCCCCCCTCAATGCCGGGTCCCCTCTGTGTTCCCTGTGCCCCCCGCGCCGGGTCCCTCTGTGTTCCCTGTGGCCCCCGCGCCGGGTCCCTCTGGTTCCCTGTGGCCCCCCGCGCCAGGTCCCTCTGTGTTCCCTGTGGCCCCCCGCGCCGGGTCCCTCTGTGTTCCCTGTGGCCCCCCCCGCGCCAGGTCCCTCTGTGTTCCCTGTGGCCCCCCGCGGGTCCGTGGTCCCTCTGTGTTCCCTGTGGCCCCCCGCTGCCGGGTCCCTCTGTGTTCCTGTGGCTCCCTCTGTGGTGGCCCCCCCGCGGGTCCCTCTGTGTTCCCTGTGGGCCCCCCCGCGCTGGGTCCCTCTGTGTTCCCTGTGGCCCCCCCGCGCCAGGTCCCTCTGTGTTCCCTGTGGCCCCCCTGCGCCGGGTCCCTCTGTGTTGATAGATTCAGCGCACACGTTGAGATCTGTTCCTGTGTCGTACTGTTTTCATGTTCTATGAAAGTGATTGCCACAGGGACCGAGGGAGGTTGGAGTGGCTCCATACCCAACGTGTGGTGAGGTTCTGGAATAAACTGCCAAGGAATAGGAACGGAGGGTCGAGTCAGTATTAGTGTCAAAAGGGAACTGGGTCAGTCCTCCAAGGGGAACTCGAATTGAAGGGGCAGCTGGGGAAGGTGTGGGGATGTGATCAGATGGATTGGCTTTGTATCCATTGGGCTGGGAATGATTTGCTGGAAGGTGTCCTTCCATGCTGTAATCTTCCCGCGGCTCCATTTTGTTCATCTGCATTTGGAGATTTCACTCTGCAAGTGTTTAAAGTTTGTACCAACAGGAAACTCTATGATAATTTTGGCCAGCCTGCATCTGTCCCCATTAGGAGCAGATTTCTACTTACCGGCATAGTTTTTAGATGTTACTCTCTTTAATGTTGGCTCTCCTGGGTACACATTTGCAGCGTGGATGAATCTTATCCAAATTCTGGCTCAAGTGTATTCAAGATCAGGTGCGGCAATGTGTTGTGATGATCCCTCAGTGGTCCCAGAGCAAACGATGAGGTTCAGAGGAGGGGGGGGTGATATCGCCTTTGTCAGTCTGGGCATGTCCCACTTCAGAAACATGAGAGCAGTGACACAGCACGGTGCAGAGGGAACGCTGCATTGTTGGAGATGCTAAATCATTTTTAGTGTCGTTTAGAGATACTGCGGGAAACAGGCCCTTCGGCCCACCAAGTCCTTGCTGGCCGGCGATCCCCGCACATTAACACAACTCTACACACTAGGGACAATTTACGCTCATGCCAGACCAATTAGCCTACAAACCTGTACGTCTTCGGAGTGTGGGAGGAATGTACCTGTACTAATCAAAATGGTGTCCGAGGTTGTGGGGAGAAGGCAGGAGAATAGGGTTAGGAGGGTGAGATAGATCAGCCATGATTGAATGGTGGCGTAGACTTGATGGGTCGAATGGCCTAATTCTACTCCTTATGACATGACGCCTATATCGTCTCTTCGCTGACTGGATAGCATGCAACAAACATGTTATTCACAGTACCTCTGTGAATAACATTGTGTGTCCAATCGAGCTATTTTGGTGTTGGGAACTGGAACTGTCCCTTTCCCCATGAGTGAAGGGGCTGGAGAGTTGCTGCGTTAAGTTGGCCCTGGGCTTTGAAAGTATGGTATGTCTGTCACAAATTGTAGGAAGGAACTGCAGATGCCGGTTTAGACACAAAATGCTGGAGTAACTCAGCGGGCCAGGCAGCATCTCTGGAGAGAAGGAATGGGTGACGTTTTGGGTCGAGACCCTTCATCGGACCCTTCTTAAGTCTGAAGAAGGGTCTCGACCCGAAATGTCACTCACTCATTCCTTCTACTCACAGATGCTGCCTGTCCCGCTGAGTTACTCCAGCAATTTGTGTCTATGTTTGTCACAAACTTGGGAAGGTGTCCCGAGTTACCCTTGACAGGAGGAAGATTCAGACATAGCCAGGCTGCAGGTGCGCACCTGGGATTAAGCATTCGCAATCCATTATTGCCAAGGTCAGTCAACAGTGAGATGCAGTGTTTTTGAGATAACATAAGATCCAGGTTGCAAACCACTGAAGTGAATAGAAATTGAGTTGTTATTTCACACTGAAGCTCACAGTAAGAATTGGATTTTCATTTTGCATTAAGAAGCATCCAGTGCCATTTTATAAAAGAGGCTGGTAACTGAACACTAGTTGGTTTTGCCGTGTGTTATTTAACAGCCCCACTTGCCGTTCGCCTTCTCCCAGATCTTCGGTTTCCTCCCACACGCCAAAGGCCTAAAGGTTTGTGGGGTAATTGGCTCGGCATAAATGTAAAATTGTCCCTAGTGTGTGTAGGATAGTGTTTATGTGCGGGGATCGCGGACTCAGCGGGCCGAAGGGCCTGTTCCCGCCCTGCATCTTAAACTAAACAAAAACAAAAATGAATAACCACCCCCACCCCCCCACCCCCATACCCAATGGTGCGATTTGTTATCTGGTCATTTTCAGCCATTAGCGGTGACATTTTACCTCATCTCTCCATTTGCCAGCCCTCATTTGAGTCTAGGCCCTGACTGTGACCCAACCCCTGTCGGCAGCGCTGGATAAAGCTCAGAATGATTCCACTGCCCTCACACACCTCCATCTTCGACCAGTCTCTGCTCTTAGTTGATATCCCAACTTTAGCCAGACTGAAAGCTAAAATATGAGCACGTTCCTGCCATGTTAAGCATTGCTGTGCCATGCTGAATATTACATGCTTGTCAGAACGGATGGCAACTCAGCCATTGACCAGGCCCTGACTGGACCCTCAATATTTCTCATCAGCCTATATTCACTAATCGTACTAGCCCTTCCCTTTACTTCATAAGTTCACGCTCCCAAGTGTTAGGAGCAGAATTAGGCCATTTGGCCCATCAATTCTACTCCGCCATTCAATCATGATCTATCTCTCCCTCTCAACCCCATTCTCCTGCCTTCTCCCCAGCACCCCTGACACCAGCACTAATCAAGAATCTATCCTTCTCTGCCTTAAAAAATATGCATTGACTTGACCTCCACAGCCTCCACAGAATTCTGCAGATTCACCACCCTCTAGATCCAAGCAAGCCCGGAACTCCCCCTGTCCCTTATAAAAGCCAGGCATTCCTAGGCTCAAAAGTTGGGATCTCAACTAAGGGCAGCGACTGGTTGAAGGTGGCGGATGCTAATGGAGGTGTGTGAGCGTTGTGGAATCATTCTGACCTTTATCCAGTGCTTCCTACAGGGGTTGGATCATACTCATGGTCTAGATGTTTAAGAAGGAATTGCAGATGCTGGAAAATCAAAGGTAGACAAAAGTGCTGGAGAAACTCAGCGGGTGAGGCAGCATCTATGGAGCGAAGAAAATAGGCAACGTTTCGGGACGAAACGTTGCCTACTTCCTTCGCTCCATAGATGCTGCCTCAACTGCTGAGCCTCCAGCACTTTTGTCTATCTCAAGGTCTAGACTTCCTTTACCTGCAAGCAGCCTCTCATGATGGGGATTTTCTGTCTCGTGTCGAGGTGATCCTGTCAGTCTCTTTCCCACCACTCTGTCTCCGTAGCCCTGCACATCGATCATTCTCAAATGTCTATCCAGTTCTCTTTGAAGATACGGACTGATTCTATTTCCCCCACTCCTTCAGGTAGCCATTGGTAGATCCTTAGTGTTTTCAGTGCCGAAGAATAGACAATAGACAATAGGAGTAGGCCATTTGGCCCTTCGAGCCAGCACCGCCATTCAATGTGATCATGGCTGATCATCCCCAATCAGTACCCCGTTCCTGCCTTCTCCCCATATCCCCTAACTCCGCTATTTTTAAGAGCCCTTTCTAGCTCTCTCTTGAAAGCATCCAGAGAACCTGCCTCCACTGCCCTCTGAGGCAGAGAATTGCACAGACTCACCACTCTCTGTGAGAAAAAGTGTTTCCTCGTCTCCGTTCTAAATGGCTTACTCCTTATTCTTTAACTGTGGCCCCTGGTTTTGGACTCCCCCAACATCGGGAACATGTTTCCTGCCTTTAGTGTGTCCAAGCCCTTAACAATCTTATATGTTTCAATGAGATCCCCTCTCATCCTTCTAAACTCCTGAGTGTACAAGCCCAGCTGCTCCATTCTCTCAGCATATGACAGTCCTGCCATCCCGGGAATTAACCTTGTAAACCTACGCTGCACTCCCTCAATAGCAAGAATGTCCTTCCTCAAATTAGGGGACCAAAACTGCACATAATACTCCAAGTGTGGTCTCACTAGGGCTCTGTACAACTGCAGAAGGACCTCTTTGCTCCTATATTTGATTCCTCTTGTTATAAAGGCCAACATGCCATTTGCTTTCTTCACTGGCACTGTACCTGCATGCTTACTTTCATAGACTGATGAACAAGGACCCCAGATCCCGTTGTACTTCCCCTTTGCTCAACTTGACGCCATATTGTCCCCTCACAGTTCTCCTTTTGTCCAAAAGTTTCAATCAGTATCCTTGCACCATCAGGAACAGCTCCTTCCCCTCTGTTATCTGGCTTCTGGATGGTCCTCCCCATTGCGGACATTGGACTTTGTCTCTGGAACTGATGGTCTACAGTGCTGACACTATAACTCTGCACGCTGTTTCTTCCCCTTTGCTCTATCTATTGCACTTGAGTTTGACGATTGTATTCACATAGCACACTCTCTGATCTGTTCATATAGCGTGTAAAACAAATCTTCTCACTGTACCTCAGCGTGGCATGCCATGATAATAAGGATAAACCTAAACCTAATCTAGTTTTTATTTAAACTTTGTTTGTGTGTTCTGTTATCTACTTCTTCTTCTGGCGCATGGCATGCACAGCCTAAAGTTGTCGGACAACTTGTTCTATTTGATCTTATTTGATTGCATTCGTCCAAACAGGGTGGACCACGTGACGGCTGCAATCTCCCACCCCCTGTTATCTACTGAAGCTCAGTGTTTATAATCCTTTTGTGTAAGAATGTCATTGTTCTCTTTTGGTACATATGACAATTAAACACTCTTGACTGTTGACTATTGGAGATAGCTTCCCTCTGTTCGCCCAGGTAACTAAATAAGTCGTGATTTTTCTCATCTTGTGAGAACTTCTATTGGCCTCCTTTGTGCTCAGGATTGGTTTGGGTTCCCCCTCCCCACCCCCCCCCACCCCCCCCCCCACCCCCCCACCCCCCCCCCCCCCCCCCCCCCCCCCCCCCCCCCACCCCGCTCAATTTATTGAAGCTGAACAAATCCAAATCTTCAAAAGGACACACAAAGTGCTGGAGCAACAGCAAGTAAGGCAGCACCTCTGGGGAACATGGATAGGCGGCGGTGTTTCGGGTCGGGACCCTGCGGACTCGACTGGAAACATGACTGCAGGCTCTTCCTACCAGAGGGGCAACACAGTGGTGCAGCAGTGGGGTTGCTGCCTCGCAGGTGCTCTGGTTTCCTCCCACACTCCAAAGACGTTGAGGGTTGTAGGTTTATTGGCTTCAGTGCAACTTGTAAATTGTCCCTAGTGTGTAGGATGGTGCTAGTGTACGGGATGTCCACTGGTCGGCACGGGCTCAGTGGGCCGAAGGGCCTGTTTCTGTGCTGTATGTCTAAAGTCTAAAGCCTGAGTTACTGCAGCACTTTGTGTCCTTACTTGCATCTGCAGTTGCTTGTTTCTCAGTCGAGATCTAACCTGAGCTCCTCTATGTGTTGCAGGTAGAGGATGCCATGCTGATGTTTGACAAGACAACGAACAGGCATCGAGGTAAGTGAGATCTTCAGTACCACCCTTGGTCAGGGCGTGCCCACGCCCACTCCTGCTGCAGCCTTCAACCTAATGCGCGTTTTGGAGGGGGCAACGTATCTATCGGTTCAATGGCAAGGATCCGCTTCTGGGACAAGCGCGCAGAGAGTCGCCTTGGCTTGTGCGCCATCTTGGGGCAATTGGTCCCGAAAGAAAGAGGCAAAAAGCTGGAGTAACTCAGCGGGGTGGGTTCGAATTAGCCCCTGGCAGAGGCAATGTGGAACATTGACAGATGATGTAAGCTGCCACCTGACAATACCATTCAAATAATCTGACGTATTAAAAGTTCCCATAAGAAACACGGCTCGTGTTCCTACTCATCGGAGGCATTATTACTGCTGTCATGTTGAAACTGCCGAATCCCATCTGAACCAGGATCCAGATGCCTTGTATTTTGCAACACTGATGGCCTATTCATGTTGGTTGCAATCTCTCGATTCGCTTTGTGTTGTGTGTCTCCTGCAATTTAAGCACAGGCTCACCGGTCTGTACGCCGCCTCTTTCACTGCATTGTTCAGTGAGATAATTGGCCATTTTAACCATGGAACTGTTGCTCAAGGGCAACATGTCGTGCTATTACAGGGGGGCACGGTGGCACAGCGGTAGAGTTGCTGCCTTACAGCGCCAGACACCCGGGTTCCATCCTGACTGCATGTCCCTGTGATCGCATAGGTTTTCTCCGGGTGCTCCGGTTTCTTCCCACACTCCAAAAACGTACAGGGTTTGTAGGTTAATTGGCTTCAGTAAATTGTAAAATTGCCCCTAGTGTACGTAGGTTAGTGTACGGGGTGATCGCCGGTCGAAGTGGACTCGATGGGCCGAAGGGCCTGTTTCCATGCTGTACCTCTAAAGTCCAAAGTTGATTACACTTGGCCCAAGAGGCTGCAGGGCTGAGTGTCTGTGAGGGAGGTGGCTGGGCAGTGCGGGTAGTGGGGAAAGTTGCCATCATCCTACACCCTGCTCCTCAACCTTTTCTGTCACAGCGCCTGAGACCCGGGTTCCATCCTGACCTTAGCTTGCCGCCAGTGCAGACTTTGCATCTTCTCCCTACGGCCGCATCGGTGTCCTTACACATCCCGAGGACGTGCGGTTTTGTTGGTTATTTGGCATCTCTATAAGTTGCCCCTAGTGTGCAGGGAGTGAATGAGGAAATGGGAGAACGTAAAACTAGTGTGAATGGGTGGTCGGCGTGGACTCAGTGGTCTGAAGGACCTGTTTATAGAGGATTGAATATAGATCAGCACAGCACAGGAGGAACATGCCAAAGCTGAACTGCTCTCATCTGCCTGCAGGTGATCCAGATATCTCCCATTTCCTGCAAATTGATATGCCTGTATAAAAGCTTCTTAAACCTCTTGCCATTATCTGCCTCCACCAATACGTTCCAGGTCCCTACCACCCTCTGTGTAAAAAAAACTTTTCCTGCATTTCTCCACAAAGCATTTCCCCCTCTCACCATGTAGTATTGGACATTTCCACCTTGGGGAATAAAGTACTGACTATCTACCCTATCGATGTCTCTTATCATTTTATATACTGTCTATGCCTCTCATAATTTCATATACTATCTATGCCGCATCATTTTATATACATTCCCTACGGTACCTCTAAAACTACAACTAAACTGCTACTGCTGCATGCCTCGCTTTGTGAAGTGCAGAGGGGCACACTGGATTTGAAGAATTTAAATCAGTTCTTGTCAAAGAGTGTTTTACCATTGGAAGTGAAGTGTCGGGGTGCCATCATCTGAGTTCATTTGGTTCTTCAGAGTCTTTCTTGGTCAGGACATCTTGTGTGAGAAGCTTTTCAAAAAAAACATACCAACATTATTTTAAAAGGTTCCCTTTTGGCATTCTCTGGCTTCAGTAAAACCTTTGGGAGCTGATTAGAACTGGAACTCGAGCTTCAGAGCAAGTGGACCAAGGCTGAAGCCCTGCAGTGGGTGTTTAGTGAGTGGCGCAGTGGCGCAGCCTTACAGTGCCAGAGACCTGGGTTTGATCCCGACCACGGGATCTCCCTGTTCTCCCCGTGACCTGCGTGGGATTTCTCCAGGATCTCCGGTTTCCTCCTACACTCCAAAGTCGTACAGGTTTGTAGGTTAATTGGCTTGGTATAATTGTGAATCGTCCCCAGTGCGTGTAGGATAGTGTTAGTGTGCGGGGATCATTGGTCGGCACGGACTCTGTGGGCCGAAGGGCCAGTTTCCGCGCTGTACCTCTAAACGTACGGTAACTAAACTAAACCAGTGTTGGGCTCCTGCACAACTTAGCTTTTGTACTTGGGGGCTGTGTTTAGCACAGCCATAACTCTTTTGTTAGGTTGCCCTCCAGTCTGCATTTGATGGGGACTTGACAGCCACCATTGCGAGCAGATCTCAGTGCCAGAGTTTGCCGCAAGCAAATGCTGCCAAATGACACGAGAAATGTGACAGGGACCAAGACTGACATTTGGAGCCGTATTTGTAAAATACTTTAATTTGCTCCACTCGTTCTAAAATGGATCTCAGAGGAGTCGGCAACAGAAACAGCATGTTAGAAAGCAGGGCTGACAATTCATCTGATTGAAATGTAGATTAGAGATTGTTTTGCATTTAAACAATATCATTTATTTTTAGAACACGTTTGATAGCACGAAAGCGGAACAGACTGAAATAATTTTGATATCCTCTTTTCAAAGGAAAAGCTCACTTTAAGCGCAGGCTGTAATCAGCATGCTGTTATTAAATATGGTTTATGCAAAGGCTTTGAGCAGTCGGGAGCATGCGTTAGCGGTAATAGATGTGGTGTATGGATTTGTGTCCACTCTTAATGGCCCTGTCCCACGGTACGAGTTCATTCCAAGAGCTCTCCCGAGTTTAAAAAAAAATCTAACTCGTGGTAAGCACGGAGAATGAACGTAGCGGGTACGTTGGAGCTCGGGGACGTCTCTTAGCGGCTCGTAACGCTAATGGCAGGTACTCGGGAAGACTCGCTAACGGCAGGTAAGCACGAGAAGACTCGTGAAGATTTTTCAACATGTCCACGAGAGCCCCGAGTACCGACGAGCGGCCATTACCGTCAATCTCCGAGTTCGAATCAGGGCAAACTCGGGAGAGCTCTTGGAATGAACTCGTACTGTGGGACAGGGCCATTACTCCACAAAATCCACGGCAGGGTGAGCCCAACATCCTGAACAGCCTGAAGACTTAAGAGAGCGAGTGAACTAAGAGTGTTGATGAGAAAGAACTGTCATCTCAAACCTTTCCAATCCCATAGTCAACAAATAAGCTGGCGTGGAGAGTGCACCTGGTGTCAGTGTTGATCCTCGACGATGCAGAGGTTCCGAGCTACAAAGGAAAACAAGGAGAACTTTGAGCTGTGGCCACTAGAGGATAGAGTGGATGGAGAGGATGTTTCCACTCGTGGGAGAGTCTAGGATCAGAGGCCACAGCCTCAAAATAAAAGGACGGAATTTTAGAAAGGAGATGAGAAGGAATTTAATTTGGCAGAGAGTGGTGAATCTGTGTATAATTAGCAGGTCAGAGGTGTTTTGGTGAATTATTATTTGCTGTTTCCAGCAAAATCCGGCAAGGCTCCGGAACCAAGGGTGCCGGAAAATCAATGGTATCCGTGTACTAAAGTTAGACGGAGCTCTAGGGGCCGGTGGAGTCAAGGGATATGGGGAGAAGGCAGGCACGGGTTACTGATTGGGGACGATCAGCCATGATCACAATGAATGGCGGTGCTGGCTCGAAGGGCTGAATGGCCTCCTCCTGCACCTATTGTCTATGTTTCTAAAGACTGTAGGCAGAACTTGTTTGCCCAGTCGGTCTGGAAGCTCACCACTTGTTGCAGATTGTACAGTGGAAGATATCCTCTCACAATCCCTTGAGATTGAGCAGATGTATTATGGTGACAGACACTATCAGTCTTTAATAACATTGTCTTAATACACCTGATGTGGATTTTAAATGTGGTGTTTTCGCTTTATGTGTGAATGTGGACTATATAACACATTATGTAAGTCATTCATTTTCTGTATTTACTGCCCGGGAAACGACCGCACAGGGAACGCTGGTGATCTGCGGAAACTCATCCATTTTGGGCTTCCTGTGGGCGGCACGGTGGCGCAGTGGTGAGATGCTGCCTTACAGCGCTTACAGAGCCAGGGACCCAGGTTCAATCCTGACTGCGGGCGCTGTCTGTACGGGGTTTGTACCTTCTCCCTGTGACCTGCGAGGGTTTTCTCCGGGATCTTTGGCTTCCTACCAGGGCCTGTTTCCACACTGTATCTCTAAACTAAACTAAAACTAAATGTGTAGTAGTTTGGATTTTAGATGGATGTTCCCTACTGTTCTCACCACAGGAGGAGGCCATTTGGCTCAACGGACCTCTGCTAGCCCTCCTCCCACCCATTCTTCCTGTTCTCTCACATGCCCCCAACTCTACCCTGGTTCACCCAGCACCAACTATACTGGGGGGCAATTTGCAGCGGCCAATTGACCCACCAGTTCATCCTTGTGACGTGGGAGGAAGCTAGAAATAGTCTGGGGAGACCCACACAGTCCCAGCGAGAACATGCAGACTCCACATAGAGTCCAAGGTAGTCCCGCACCCAAGGTGAAGTTCCAATCTGGGTGGGTAGAGTATTGCAGCAGCAGCAGCACTAACCGCTGCACCACTGCACTGCCCCGGACAATGGATATGCCGATGGGAGATATTTGACTACGAGGATGCATCGAAGGGGAAACTTGGTCAGGAAGAACACAAGAAGAAGAAAGGAGCGGCTAGGTTGAGGTGAGGGCGGGTGGGAACAGACTTGGAGGAAAAAACCTGACGTGGACCTGTTGGACTAGTTGCCAGTTTCTGTACAAGATATTTTGCTTAATTCCGTGCGTTCATTTTAGGTTTAAGATTAGATTTATTATTGTCACGTGCACTGAGTTACAGCGAAAAGCTTTGTTTTGCATTGCTGTCCAATCAAATCAGATAATACTATACATACGTGTGGCAGAGTGGCATGGCTGGTGGAGTTGCTGCCTCACAGCACCAGAGATGCAGGTTCGATCCTGAACTTGGGCACTCTCTGTGTGGAGTTTCCACGTTCTCCCTGTGACCGCGTGGGTTTCCACCAGGTGCTCCAGTTTCCTCCCACATTACAGTCAGAATTTTTTCCCAGGATGTAATTGTCCAACACTCGAGGATATGGCTGTCAGGTGAGACAGGGTAGGTTTAATGGGGATGTGTCGGGCTGGTTTTTACACCGAGGGTGGTGGGGGCTTGGAATGCACCGCCAGGAGTGACGAAGGAGGCAGATAGTGGCGTTTAACAGGCGTTTAGGTAGGTACATGGAAATGCAGGGAATGGAGGGATATGGATCATGTACAGGCAGACGAGATCAGTCATCTAGGCCTCACGTTCAGCACAATCATTGTGGGCTGAAGGGCCTGTTCCTGTGCTGTACTGCTGTGTGCTCTATTCCAACATTGTGTGGGTTTGTAGGTTAGCTGGCTTTCCCTGAAATAGCTCCGAATGTTTAGGGAGTGGGTGAGAAAGTGTGATTACATAGACCTAGTGTGAACAGGTCGGCACAGACTCGCTGGGCCGATGGGCCTTTATCCATGCCCTATCTAAACCAAAAACACCAAATACAATGAGTGTGAAGAAGGGTCGTGATCCGAAGCCCCACCCATCCTTTTTCTCCAGAGGTGCTGCCTGACCTGCCCGAGTTACTCCAGCATTTTGTGTCTATCTTTGATATAAACCAGCATCTGCGGTTCCTTCCAACGCACGTCACCGATCCACGTTCTCCAGAGATGCTGCCTGATCCGCTGAGTTACTCCAGCATTTGGTGTCGATCGTTGGTATTAACCAGCATCTGCAGTTCCTTTTTTTCTATATACAGTCAAGTCAAACTCCTGTACAATAGCTGGAGCGCAGGGGAAGAGGCATGTAATTCTCAGCTTTGTAGCACACCATTTGCTTCCGACTGTGGAGCAGGCACAGATAGATAGACCTACGTTCGTCCAGTGACAGCGAGCAGCCCATCTACAAACCAGGACTGACACTGCAGATGATCGAAATGTAGATGAGCAATTGTTTTGCATTTAAATAATAAAAGTTTATTTTTAGATAGTCAGGCAGCTCAGGATGAAAGAATTGGCAGAAATCATTTTAATATATCTGGCAAAAACACTCGCTTTCAACATGCTGGGGAGATGATAATAGATTCATTTTTTAACATAAATGAAAATGTACTTTATTGCTATTGAATATAAAGTTATGAATTAAATAGAACAGTGGGCCCAGAAGATGCAAAGCTGTTTCTGTCAAATTACATGTTTGCTGAAATGTTTGTCTGCCATTATTCACTGCTTCAGAACAGATTTCTTGGAGCTAAATTTAGCATTGCTGCCGCTTTGTCTGCTTAAAAGAATACTGTTATTTGTCGTGGATCCATGTCCGCCAAATAGAACCATACATTTCAAAGTCAGGGTTTTTTTTAAGCCTGTGTGTCAAGTTTAATTTTTAGGTATTTTCCCCCTGAAGGTGTAACTGTTTCACTCAGAATCCTCTCCTGTGTTTTGAAGTGATTCAACGATACTCTGCTCGGTGCCTCATGTGCATTCTTGTGCCATCCCCTCCTCAGTCTGAGAAGCATGCTGGTCTTCAGAAGTCATACGAGCAGATGTAGGCTATTCAGCCCATCTACTTCACCATTCAATCTTGGATGATCTATCTTTCTCACCCACATTCTCCTGGCTTCTCCCCATAACCCCTGACATTCTTACCAAGCGTGTATGTGGCGATCTCCATCTTAAAATTACCCAATGACAGCCTCCAAGCCGCCCGTGGCAATGACTCCCACAGATTCCATCCTCTGACTAAAGAAATTCCTCCTTTATCTCCTTTCTAAAGGTGCGTACTTTTATTCTGAGACTATGCCCCCTGGTCCTAGACTCTCCAACTAATAGTAACGTCCTTTCCACATCCACTCTATGCAGGCCTTTCACAATTCGGTACGTTTCAATGAGGTCCCCCCTCATTCTTTTAAACTCCAGTGGCGTCAAACCCTCATCATTTGCCAGCCGATTCATCCCTGACATAAACCTCCTCTGGGCCCTCTCCAACACTCACGTATGTGGCCCAAATCTGTTCACAATACTCCAAACGTGGTCTGACCAGTGCCTTATAAAGCCTTAGCATTATATCCCTGTTTTTATACTCTAGCCCTCCCAAAATAAATGCTAACATTGCCTTTGCTTTCCTTACTACTGATTTAACTTGCAAATTAATTATTTGGGAATCCTTACTCTCCAAGTCCCTTTCTTGATGAGTAAAGGTGTCAAAGGTTACGGGGTGAAGGCAGGAGAATTGGGTTGAGAGTGAAAAATAGATCAGCCATGATCGAATGGTGGAGCAGCCTTGACGGGCCGAATGGCCTAATTCCGTTCCTGACATCTTCTGGTCTTCCTCCCCACTGCTCGCTCTCACCCTTCACATTCCCCATATATAAACTACTCGCAACAAGAGAAAGACCACACAGGTTTTAGCCTGACAGGGGTGCAGCTGGCATTGTTACTTTATTTTGTTTGTAAATCTGGAAGGGTGGATGTTTGGTTTGGAGACATAAGTTTGTATCCCACAAGGGGAATTTAAAATGGGTTAATTAAATAATGTCTGTAATTAGAAAATCATTCCTTGTTAGGGGTGACCATAAAGCCAGCGGATTGCCATTTAAAATAAAAATGGTTCTCGTTCACATGGCGCTGGGAGAAGGAAATATGTTGCTTTTGTCCGTTGAGATGGCTTTTCACAATGTTGGCACAAGGAACTGCAGATGCTGGTTTAAAAAATACCACACAAAGTGCTGGAGTTACTCAGCGGGTCAGGTAGCATCTCTGGAGGATATGGACTGGCGACGTTTCGGGTCGGGGCCCTTCTTTGAGTTTGAGATTAGTTTATTGTCACGTGTCCCGAGGTACAGCAGAGAGTTCTTCAGACTGATTGTAGTAGGGGGGGGAGACAGGTTGGGCGGGACAAAGCCTGGCAAGTGACAGGTGGATACAATAATTTCCCGAGTAACCCAGGGTGTTTACAACGGGTGTGGAGGAGGGGTGCGAGGCAATCTATGAGCCGTTTTGGGTCCCCATTTCTGAGAAGGAGAGATCAGCCATGATTGAATGGTGGAATAGACTTGATGGGCCGAATGGCCTAATCCTGCTCCTCGAACTTACGAGCACTGATTTGAACATGCCTATCGATTGGGCAGCAGTTAGCATTTATTGCAGGGAGCTTCAGACTTTCTCCCCGTTACACGCAGAAATGATTCCACAGATTATCCAGTGTTTGCTCGTAATGGTATAACCCAGCTCCCAGCAGCACTTTATTTCAGACACAATGGTTCCCATTCAGTGGCTGCCTTTCAGCGCCGTTGCGCCTCCCTGTTTGTTTGACCCCACTCCATTGTTGCCATAACACTCTGCTTTCTTTTGTCCCCATTAGCCATTGTACAAAAGGGTGAGGTGTTGATGTGGGTGACGTCACTGATATGCGTGCTTTCTGTGGCAATGAGGGCTTGGTTCAGAGGACTGGCTAACGTCCCCTGGGCCAGTGCTGATAAATGTGCAGCATTTTAGTGACTGCACGTGGACAATGTGTGAACATCAGTATTCTTTACATTCTCCTCCACATCAAACAGTTCAGTTCCATTTGGCCCTTTGTGCTTATGCCCACTGTTTGATGGACTCTCTGATTAGTTCCATTCCCCCTGGCTCCTCCCGCGAGCCCTATAATATGTTTTTCTTTCAAATGATTATCCATTTCCCTTCTGAATATGACCGTCTGTTTTCTGAGCAGCACTGCGTGTGTCCAGCACTGTGGGTAGTAGCCTCATCCATTTTCTCAGGTTGTAGAGACATACAGGGTGGAAGCGGGTCGTTCCTTTCACAGAGTGCCGCAGGGCAGCATGGTGGAACAACGGTGGAGTTACTGCCTTAAAGCGCCAGGCACCCGGGTTCCATCCTAACTATGAATGCTTTATGTGCAGAGTTTGTACGCTTTCCCCGTGATATCCCTCGATGTCGACTGACATCAATTATAAACCTACTGACCCACAGCTATCTGGACAGCACTTCCTCCCACCCTCCTTCCTGCAAAGACTCTATCCCTACTCCCAATTCCTCCGTCTGTGCTGCATCTGCGCTGACATTGAGGTGTTACATACCAGGACATCTGGGATGTCCTCATTCTTTAGGGAACAGGGGTTCCTCTCTTCCATCGTAGATTGGGCCCAGCGCTAGGCTCTCCTGGATATCCTACAACTCCACTCTTGCTCCCCCGCCCCCCAGTGGCAACAGGGCAGAGTGTCCCCCCCCCCCCGTCCTCACCTTCCACCCCGTCAGCCGCCACACACAGCACATAATGCTCTGACATGTTCGCCACTTCCAACGCCATCCCACCACTAGCTGCATCTTCCCACCTCCACCCCTTTCCGCAAAGACCGTTCCCTCCGCAACTCCCTGGTTAAGTCGTCCCTTCCCACCCAAACCACCTCGTCCCCAGGTACTTTCCCCACCAACTGCAGGAGATGCAACACCTGTCCCTTTACCTCCCTCGACTCTGTCCAAGGACCCCGACAGTCTTTTCCGATGAGGCAGAGGTTCACTTGCACCTCATCTACTGTGTCCGCTCTTCCACCCGAAACGTCACCCATTCCTTCTCTCCAGAGATGCTGCCTGTTACTCCAGCATTTTGAGTCTATCTTTGATTTAAACCAGCATCTGCACTCCCTTCTTACACTAATAACACTAACACTACCCCGTTTTTATTGATGTACAAATACTGATTCTATCACTCTCCCACACGCTCGGGGTGTCCAGTTAACCGACTAATTACCACATGGACTTCCTCTCATATCCACCGCACTGCCTCCCGCCCGCCTGTATGAGTCCTGGTGGGGTAGAGGGGAGGAGGAGGAGGAGAGGGGGGGGTGGGTGAGAAAGGGGGTGTTGTGAGGGGGGTTAGTTAGAGGTGATCTTAAATTGGAGAATTCAATGTTTGTCACATTTCTTTACAGGAAAGGTAGTAGAAGTCTGTAGCTCTGTCCTGCTCCCCCCACCATCCCCGACCCATTACATAAAAACTGCCCGGGAGTGGATGAAAATATCAGAGTTGAAATTGAAAGATTCATATCGGGCAAGAGTTTGAATGGTCACAGAGCTGTGAAGTTACGATATAGCAGAGCCACACTCTAATTGAATGGCGAGGCAGGCAAGAAACGGAGATGCATGCTCAGGTCAATAACATGGTTCCTGCATTGCCTATTTAACTGTATGAAAGGGAATTCAGCTGCGTTCCAGGATGAAATCAAAGGTGTTTGTTTGAAGACTGTTCTGCAAACAGTCGCAAATCGTAAATAGTTGAAATACGTGATTATCTCCCATTGTACTGCGCAATGCCGTGTAACGTTTGATCAGTGGAGAGAATTTCTCCTGCTTACATGACCATGGATTGAGGCCCATCATAGCTCTGCTTTGGGAGTCTGGTGCTTCCTGCAAAATGATTGCCTGTGACTTAATCGGAGCGGCTGTGGACAACTTTAGTTTTTCGTCTTAGAGATACAGCGTGGAAACAGGCCCTTCACCCCACCAAGTCCATGTCAACCAACGATCACCCATACACTAGTTCTATCCTACACATTCGGGGCAATTTACAGATGCCAATTTAGCTAGAAACCTGCACGCCTTTGGGATGTGGGAGGAAACCGGAGCACCGGAAGAAACCCGCGCGGTCACAGGGAAAACGCGCAAATTACGTACAGACAGTATCCACAGTAAGGTTGGAACCCGGGACTCTTGTGCTGTAAGGCAGCAACTCTACCGCTGCGCGACTGTGTCGCCCCTGTCCGTTCGATCTGGGGAGTGTTTTTGGCAAGATCTAGCATGTTGGCGTGTCTCTGTTCCACGGCGATGTTTGTGTGAAATTCCAGGAGTGACCTCAGCCCCTTTCAAAGGAGGATCGGGGGTCTGTGCATTTTTATACATACACTATCAGGTCTCTCCTCAACCTCTGGCAATACTAGAGAAAACAATCCAAGTTGGTCCAACCTCCTCGTATTATAACAACATTCAAAAACATATGGATGCACATGGGTAGGAAAGGTTTGGAGGGATATGGGCCGAACACTGGCATGTGGGACTGGCGTAGACGGGATATCTTGGTCAGCATGGACAAGTTGGGCTGAAGGACATGTTTCATGCTGTATGACTCTCCTTGTAACTAATACCCTCAAATCCAGGCGGCACTCCCGTCAACGTCTTCTGCACCCTCTCCAAAGCATGCTCATCGTTTCTGTAATGGGATGACCAGAACTGCACGCAATTGTTCTGAGCTGAGTCAGGCTGCACTTGGAGGATATTTTTAGGTTGGAGATTCTTGATTAATATGGGTGTCGGAGGTTATGGGGAGAAGGCAGGAAAATGGGGTTGGGAGGGACAGGTAGATCAGCCAAGACTGAATGGTGGAGTAGACTTGATGGGCCAAATGGCCTGATATTCTGCTCCCAGAACTATGAAAGTGCGCTACCTCTGACCTTCTCCCTTCTTTCCCACTGGGCTAGCTGGTTAATTATTACTTTGCCTTAATTAACTGGATATATAGCCTTGGTCTTGAAGGGAAAGCTTCAGTAAATCACAGAGGCATCCACCCATCGCCACGCCTTAGGCTTGTGCGGTGAAGCATGTCCATCTGGCTGATGCGTGTCCACTGACCGTGGGACACGTTGGGGGTCACAGCTCAGTGGTCACTTGTCCTCGGACTCTCGCACACTCTCTGTACCAGAAATAAAAGGCCGGTTTCTGCATCATAAATAAACAATCACTTTCACAGGTAACTTTGCCGATGTCAGGTACGGATCGCAATAACACAGAGCGGTTGCTGACCGCATGTCTGCTTGCCTGAGCTGGCAACAAGATCAACTCCAACAGCATTTAACCACAAGCAATTAAATACATTTGGATCCGTAGCAGTCATAGTGACCGTGAGGTTCTTGGATTGTTGTAAAAACCCATCCAGTTCTCCGATGAGCCACAGAAGAGGAAGGCTCCCATTGTTCCCTTGCCTGCCTGAACGTGGCTCCGATCCACAACGGTCCTGCTCCCTGAAATGTTCACCATTCAGTGGCTATTTGGAACTTTAGTTTAGTTTACAGATGCGGCGTGGAAGCAGGCCCTGCCCCTCACCGAGCCCACGCCGACACATCGACCGCCCGTTCACACTGGTTCTCTGCTGCCCCACTTTCACATCCACCACCCTCCACACTAGGGGCAATTTACAGAGGTCAGTTAACCTACAAACCCGCACGTGCTCAGGATGTGGGAGGAAACCGGTGCACCCGGAGGAAGCCCATGCGGTCCCTGGGAGATCGTACAAACTCCAGTCAGAAGAGCACAACCTGGAAGAAGCAAGGAACCATTGATGCTAGAATCCTTTGAACGCAAAGTGCTGGAGTAACTCAGTGGGTCAGACGGCAACCCTGGAAGACGGAAAGGTCCCGACCTAAAACGTCAGCAGAAAGATTATACGTGATTACAATCAAGCCATCCGCATTGTACTGATACGGGATAAAGGGTGTAACGTTTCTGTTGGAGCAGAGGTTTAAAAGTGGAACGATTGGAATGAATGATTGCAAATCTACTTCTAGGACCAGCACAGAGAGTCGTCTGGTTTGGGCAACATCTATAGTGATCTGCTTGGACATGGATAAGTAACGATTCGGGTCGGGACTCTACTATCCTCCAGGGATGTTGCCTGATCTGCTCAGTTACTTCAGCACTAAGCAGTGTTCTATGCAGGTTCTCCTGGATTGATCAAGATGTACCTTGTGGCATGGGGACACATGGGCCAAAGAGTGCCAGAATCCTCCCTTCCCCACCTGTGCATCTGAGCTTACATGGCCCTGTTGCAGATACTTCAGTTGGGCTTCCTGCCCTGGATAATCGGGTGGGGATGTTTTGTAGGGGGTGAAATCAGCTGCCCTTGCACTGGCATGCTTGCATCTTGTAACCCAACAGTCTGATCATAACGAACAGGAGTTCTGGCTCCAGCTAATGTGATCAGGTATTGAAGATAGAAACAAAGAATTGCAGATGCTGCTTAACACACAAAAGGACACAAAGTGCTGGAGTAACTCAGCAGGTCAGGCAGCATCTCTGGAGAACATGGAGCGGCAACGTTTCAGGCCGAGCGTCTTCTTGGGGTTCGGATTAAATGGACCTGATTCCTGAGGGGACTGGGGTCCCTCAGAAAGATGGGATGTCCAGACAGAAAGAGAATAATGTCATTGAGTAGGTTTGTCAGAAAGCAGGCCACGGGTGTAACTGGATAAAGACCTTTCCTTTAAGAGTATAAACTAGCAAGCTGTGGGTATGTATCGAGTTGTAACGTTGCAAGCAGTTCAAAGGCCTGCTTTTCCACACACACACACACACGCACACACACTTACACGCGCACACACACTTACACCCACACACACACACACACACACACACACACACACACACACACACACACACACACACACACACACACACACACACACACACACACACACACACACACACACACACACACACACACACACACACACACACACTGTTAAGGTTGCAAACTCAACAACATTTTGTTTCTCAGACACCCCTCAAGAAGCACTGGAGCGGCTCAGAATGGAGATGGCTTTGCACGAAGGAAAATATGTATCTAAATGGAGATTGAAAAATTGATGGAATAGATCTCATTATTGGGACAGTTAGCAGCACAATCAAAGGTTTGGTCTGTTTGTTGCCTGCGCCCCAGTGGGATCCAGTCAGGTGTATAAATAGACCGGGGTCGCGCAGGGCTGTGGGGGGGGGGGTCTAGTTGTCAGGCCAGCGTACGACAGCTGCTGCCAGGTAGGTGAGGCCAGCTGTTGGCGGGACTTTTACTGCCGAGCGCCACTGTGTGGAAATGGGTTTGATAAATAATGAATTCGCGAAAATCACCGGCTGATGGTGGGATCAGGGAAGCTCCCTGAGGGAATGGGCCGGAGGCAAAGCCAGCGTTGATCATCAGCATGGGTTCAGACAAGGTTGGGGCGAGAGGGGGTTGGGGAGGGAATCACCTCTTACCGTGTTCTTTAACCCCGTAAATAAACAGAAAGCAGCAAAGGATTTAACACTTTGGGAAAAGCCAAGAGGGTTTGTCAGTGCGGGTGCTTTAGATCTGGGATTGCTACCTTGCATCCAAGATATTTTAATAGTTCTTTACTGTCACATGTACCTAGGCTCGGTGACATTTCTTTTCCACATACAATTCAGTAAATATTTCACAATGGACGAGCCCGATGATACCCGAGCGCGAGAGTGTGAGCGGGCAGCACGGTGGCGCAGCGGTGGAGTTGCTTCCTCACAGCGCTGGTGCCCCGGGTTCGATCCTGACTACGGAGTTTGTACGTTCTCCCTGTCATCACGTGGTTTTTCTCCGGGAGCTCCGGTTTCCTCCCACACTCAAAAGATGTGCCGGTTCATAGGTTAATTGGCTTCGGTAAGAAAAAATCGTAAATTATCCCTAGTGTGTAGGAAAGCGCGAGTGTACGGGATGATCAGTTGTCGGCGCGGACTCAGTGGGCCAAAGGGGCTTTTTCCGCGCTCAATCTCTGTGAATAGTAGATTACACCGAGGCAGTGTAAAAATGTCGCCAGGTTTCTGGCATCGTCTTATATCCTTCAAGTTTCAAAGTCCTTAAACGTGTAGTTTTAATGTGGAAACAAAGAACTGCAGACGTGGTGTAGAGTGGGAGAGCAGCAGACATCATGTAGGGGGAGTTATGAGAGAGAGTCTCACAGAAATCCCATCGAGGAGAGGAGGAGGAGGACCTGAGGGGTCTCGATCTGAAATGTCACTTATCCATGGTCTCCAGAGATGCTGCCTCACCCGCTGAGTTACTCCAGCATTTTGTGTCCGTAGAGTCTTAACTTGGCCTTAAAGTCCCGTTGTCCTGGCGGCACTGGGCCGGAGTTTTAGGGGTTGGCCTGGCCTGGTGACGTTGTTGATGTCTTCCACCATTGGAATAACCATTGAGATCATCTCTTTTCTCCTGCTTGGGCAGTTTGCACCCTAGCGGCATAAACATTGACTTCTCCAATTTCCGGTAGCCCTTGCTGTCTCCTCCCCTTCTCAGCTCTCCCTCAGCCCTCGGGCTCCTCTTCCTATCTCCTTTCTTCTCCCGCCCCCCCTACCCACCATCAGTCTGAAGAAGGTTTCGGTCCGAAACGTTGCCTATTTCCTTCGCTCTATAGATGCTGCTGCACCCGCTGAGTTTCTCCAGCACTTTTGTCTACCATCTCTTTTCTCTCCCTTGAAGAAACATTGCCTTGTCTGCTAGATAACGTGAGAGCCAGGTGGAAGTATCTGAACCACCCCTCTTCCCGTGCCTGCAATCTCATCTAGGATGCAGTTTTAATTCCTTTCCCTGCGTCCTGTTCTCCATCTGACGGGTGCAAACTCTTCCATCTCCATCCTGCCTTCACTCTCTGAGGAGAAACCCATCCCAGTCTCCATTAACAGGAGGGACACTGGTCCACAGGGCCAGGGCAGATGAGGACCATCACCGTCTCCATTAGCAGAAAGGGCTCAGAACCACCATGCCAGACCCACGAGGAACCATCACCTCTACATGGTTTGGCGAGGGGAGGGTGGACCACTTCCTCCGAAGTGCCCGGTGGAACAGACTGCTGCATCACCTGCCGCATATCCTCCCATTTGCATTTTGATTGAACGTCCAAATAGTGCAGGGGAGAGAGTGAGCGATATTATTGTAATGAAGAGTTAGCAGATAAGAGGAACAACACAGCACAGATTCATTGCAGCCGGCCTCGTCTCACTTTAATTACCCTGACAATACTTGTTCTCAGAAGCTGACGATTAAATGATGGTTTCTGCAGAAAAGCTCACACTGTTTTGTTCTCCCTTCCTAGAAAGGGAGAGAAAAAATTACTGGTGCCAAGATTTCTGTGTGCGTATATTAATAAAATAGGTAATAAACTTGTTACAATATAAACGGTCTATTATCATAATCTTCTTTAAAATGGTTATTACCATGTCATGATATGATTTTTTTTTATAAGAGCGATTGAGTTTGACAGTTCGTGAGCAGAATGACAGCCTTGGTATTTTCTTGTCGTTTTTCTTTCAGCGAGTTTCTTTCTGGTTCCCCTGTGCCGTTGCCCAAATGCTGCCCTGATACTAAGGGCACGAATGGGGGGGGGAGTGTGGGGACAGGCCTGGCCTGGACACTCCTCTTTCTCCAGCCTGACCAAACGATTCCAGTTCCCTTCCCTCACTGTTCATGGCTGTGCTTTCCGCCATCTATACCATAAGCCCTGGAATGCCCTCCCTAATCGGCGTGGTCGAGCTGCGCATCTCATAAGTGCCGGGTTCAATCCTGAAGTGGAAAGGGTGCAGAGGAGGTTAAGTTTAGTTTAAGAGATAGAGCGCAGAAACAGGCCCTTCGGCCCACTGAGTCCGCGCCAACCAGCGATCCCGCACATTAGGTTGGATTGGACATCTGGTGGCGCTGTTCCTAGCTGCCTCCGCCCACGGTCTGGTTGTTTTTTTTAAATTTTGTTATGTCTAGAGCGTATCTTTTTAGTTTTTTTCAATATTTTATGTGGGGGGAAGCGGGTAGGGTAAGGGGAACCGTCCTCAGTCGCTTTCTGGCGAGGATGCGGTTATTATCCGAGTCGCCCCCGCCCCAACTGGTTTGGCGCGGCCTTTTCTGCCGGACCGGACCAGAGCTTCAGCAGCGGCGGCGAGGCGCTGGAAACATCGCGGAGCGGGCGAGGCCTTTCCTGGGATCGCCATTTGGAGCTCCGGAGTGTTGGGCCGCTGCACCGACATCAGGGAGCTGTGGTGGGCGGAGCCCCCAACGCGGGCGGCGCTGACTCCAACATCGCGGAGTCCTGGGGCCCTTTGCCGGGGGTCGCCAGCTCGAATCTCCACCCAACTCGGCCTGTGGACATCGGGAGCCGCGGACTTTGGTGGAAGGTAGAAGGTGGCTGATTCGGAGGTCCAGGCCGCTGAGGATGTTCTCCCGTTCGACGTCGGGGTTCCATCGTTCCCGGCGAGAGGGCCTGATCAGCGGCGACTGCGGGGGGCTCGGGAGGCCCCGACCATGGGTGAACATCGGGGAACATCAGTGAGGAGGTTGACTGGACATTGGTGCCTTCCCTCACAGGGGGGTACTTTGGTGCCGCTGTGGGGATGTTTGTGTTGTGGACTATCATGTTCTGTGTTTTTGTGGGTTTTTTAAAGTTTTATTTTTTGTATGACTAAGGGAAAAATAATTTTGTTGTCTCTTAGTTGAAGCCAATGACAATAAATTAAATCAAATCAAATCAAATCAGTGAACACTGTCCGATAATAGGGGCAATATTAAATTTATACTAGGCCAGTTAACCTGCAAACCTGAGGTAGACAAAAATGCTGGAGAAACTCAGCAGGTGAGGCAGCATCTATGGAGCGAAGGAAATAAGCAACGTTTTGGGCCGAAACCCTGAAGGAAATAGGCAACGTTTCGGGCCGAAACCCTACCTATTTCCTTCGCTCCATAGATGCCGCCTCACCCGCTGAGGTTCTCCAGCACTTTTGTCTACCTTCGATTTTCCAGCATCTGCAGTTCCTTCTTAAACAACCTACAAACCTGTAAGGGAGGAAACCGAAGACCTCGGAGAAAACCCACGCTGGTCACGGGAGGACGTACTAATTCCGTACAGACAAGCACCCGCAATCAGGATCGAACCCGGGATATCTGGCACTGTAAGGCAGTAGCTACGCTGCTGCACCACCATGTACAAGGACGTTGCCGGGATCCAAGGGTCTGAGCCATTGGAAGAGGTCGACTTTATTCCTTGGACGCCAGGAGGACATAGGTTTAACACGAGAGGGGAAAGATTTAATTGGTGGGACAACCTTTTCACTCAAAAAGTAGTGGGTATATGGAACGAGCTACCAGAGGAGGTAGTTGAGGCAGGTAAAACACATATGGACAGGTACATAATACCCACACCGACCAAGGTGTCCCATCTACACTAGTCCCACCTGCCTGCTTTTGGCCCATGTACCTCCAAACCTTTCCTATCCATGACCCAAATGTCTCTTAATCGTTATAGTTTCTGCCTCTACTACCTCCTCCGGCAGCTCATTCCATGTGCTCACCATCCAGAGAGGCATAGATAGGGAAACCAGTCAGAACCTCTTATCCAGGGTGGAAATGCCCCACACTTGAGGACATAACCATAAAGTGAGAGGGGGAAAGTCTAATGGAGTTGTGCAGTGCAGATATTTTTACACAGACAGTGTTGGGGCCTGGACCACATTGCCAGAAGAGGCTTTGAGATAGGCTCATGCTATTGCAAGGACTAGAGGGATATGGATCATGTGCAGGCTGATGAGGAGATGAGTTTAACTTGGCATCATGTATGACACACACATTACGTTGCAAAGGGCCTGTCCCTGTGCTGTACTGTTCTGGGTTCTAGTTCTGCAAAGGTCATTGATCGGAAAGGTTGGGCTGCAACATTCTCTAGACACGCTGCCTGAGCAGCTGAGGATTTACAGAATCTTTTGTTTTATTAGAGATACAGTCATCCAGCGTGGAAACAGACCATCGAGTCTACTCCCCCATTCAATCTCTCCCTCCTAACCCCACTCTCCTGCCGTCTGCCCGTGACTCTTGACACCCGTACTAATCACTGCACAGTTCAGTCCAGACTCCTTTGCAATCACCATCATCCAATGTCATTGGTCTCTTGTTTACATGCAACTTGCTCCTTTCTCCTGAGGGTTAGCCCAGACCCTTGCATTACTGATTAGCTGTGTCAAACTTTCTCCTCCAACACCTGCAGGTGGAGAATGGCTGGGACTTATTTTGAGCAGGTGCCCTTATTTCTGTCAGGATAATCAGTAACTGCTGTGCAGTGGCTGTCAGGCCCCGGGGAGGATCCTTCCGCTCTGTAATCTAGTGCGGCAGGTTGCTGTCCGATTGTAGCCTCACTCCCAGCTGAAGGGAGTCCTGCCCCTTCCCTCACTCCATGTAACATCCTGGCAACATCCTCGTAAATCTTCTCTGCACCCTTTTCAGTTTGACACCATCTTTTCTATATGGGTGTCCAAAACCGAACTCATTACTCTAAATGTGGTCTCACCAACGTCTTATATAACTGCAACATGACCTCCCAATTTCTACACTCAGTACTCTGACTGATGAAGGCCAATGTGCCGAAAGCCTTTTTGACCACTCTATCCACCTGTGATGCCACATTCAAGGAACTATGTACCTGTACTCCTAGATCCCTCTGCTCCACAACAGTCCCCAGATCCCTAGCATGTATCTCAATGATTAGAGAGCAATACAGCACAGAAACAGACCATTCGGACCATGCTAATCCCATTTACCAACACGTGCTGCATTTCCTCCTGTGTCTTGGTGAATCAGGCTCGCACCCCCCGATACTGCTTCAACGTTGTGGATGCATCTGCCTCCTCTCCCACCTCCTGAAAGCAGTGTGCTCCCGCTAATCTCTCTCACCTCCGCCCTTTCCACAAAGCACTGCGATATCTGCGCTCCTCCCATTCACTCACCTGAGAGTTGTGTCATTCTACATTGTCACCTGCGTCCTGGATTGGCGGCAGGTGTTGCTCTTGTCTGTCGGCCTTGCTCAGTGAGAACGGTCCTCACTCCAAGGAGTGACAAAGGGGTCTTACTCCAACTGTACAACCTCTCAATAGATGGACATTCATACATCACAGAAACAACTCATCCTAACTCATCCATGCCAACCAAGATGCCCCATCTAAGCAGTTCATTTCGCCCATGTCTGTCCTCTATCCTTAACCCGAAACAAGGCCTGCAGGTAGTGTTCTGTTTAGATAGCAAGCAAAGCAACTAGAGAGCGGTCCTGAGCTACTATCTACCTCATTGAAGACCCTCAGGCTATCTATAATCAGACTTTACCTTGCACCAAACGTTATTCCCCCTATCATGTATCTGTACACTGTGAACGGCTCGATTGTAATCATGTCTAGTCTTTTCGCTGACTGGTTAGCTGGCAACAATGTTTTTCACTGTACCCTGGTACACGTGACAATAAACTAAACTAAACTAATTAAGCAAAACTTTTCACTCGACCTCAGTTTATGTGACAATAATAAACCTAGACCTACTGCTTCTCGTTGAACTTTTATGAAAAGTCCAGTGGGAAGTAGCAAATGCCATCAGCTAATGTCACAGCTGAGCCTGTTCTAATCAACTGATGCTCATTGATTCACCACCAGCGCAGAGCGCTCCCAGCTCGGGGCGTTGAACTCCACATTCACCAACTCCTTCCCCAGCTCTCCCTGCTCTGCTGAAGCCTATCATCATGTTTCAGTTACCTCTGCACTGGGCTGTTCTGCCATGAACCTGCCCCTCCTCCCTCGCTACACTAATCCCACCTGCCCGCGTTTGGTCCATATCCCACCAAATTTGTCCTATCCATGTACCTCTTCTAACTGTTTCTTAAATGTTGGGATGGTCCCAGCCTCAACTACCTCCTCTGGCAGCTAGTTCCATACACCCAACATCCTTTGTGTGGAAAAAGTTACCCCTCAGATTCCTATTAAATCTTTTCCCCTTCACTTATGTCCTCTGGTCCTCGATTCCCCTACCCTGGGCAAGAGCTTCTGTGCATCTATCCGATTCATTCCCGATGTTTCCCTCAAGTGCTCCAAATTCCGCTCACATCTCAAAAATGCGCAAAATAGTCAATTAATTGGCCACTGTAAATTGCCCCTAGTGTGTAGGTGAGTGATAGAATCTAGAATAGGTTGATGGAAACGTGAAGGGAGAATTAAATCGAGATTAATGTAGATGGGTGCTCGATGGTCTACATGGACATGATAGATCAAAGGGCCTGTTTCCTGTACTCTGTGCTGTACTCTGCCACGAGAGTCGAGAACCAAGAGTATTTAATTGTCATATGTCCCGAAACGGAACAATGATGAAGTGTCAAATTCAACAAGCACCTCTTACATCTCTTACAGATGTCTCGTGCTTTTTTCACAAAGACATTTCTACACCAGTGGAGCTTTATATTTCACGGGAAACCAATATTTCATTTCTCATTTATTTTAAAGCGATATTCATCTTCCCAAAGTGCCAGGGTGAGACACTGGGTGAACGTCTAATCTCTAGATTACAAACCCAGTATCATCATCTCCATTCCCCTGCACACACTGCTGGGTGACCCAAGGCAGTACTCAGTGTCAAAGATGTCACCTTCAGCTAAATTCAATTGTCTGGATGTTGCAGCGCTTCCAATCAAATCTCCAGATCCTCAAAGAAGTGTTCAGCAGAAAACAAGCACTTCTGAAGGTAGACACAAAAACGCTGGAGTAACTCAGCAGGTCAGGCAGCATCTCTGGAGAAATTGGATAGGTAACGTTTTGGGTCAGAGCCCTTCCTCAGGTCTGAGATAGCCCCTGATATTTAAGTGGATAAGAAAGTGGATGAGAAAGTGGATGAGAAAGTGGGATAACATAGACCTAGTGTGAACAGGTTGATGGGCTGCATGGACATGGTGGGCCGAATGGCCTTTATTCCATGCTGTTTCTCTAAAATAGAAACAACAGATACAATGAGCCTGAAGAAAGGTGGTGAACCAAATACTTTTTATCTAGAGCTGCGTCCTGACCCGCTGGGTTACTCCAGCATTTTGTGTCTATCTTTGATATAAACCAGCATCTGCAGTTCCTTTTTATTATACAAGTCCTTGTGATGCCCTTACCAACACCTGGCCTCCAACAACCACAACAAGTTGCATTTATGCATCACATTTAATACACTAAAGTGTTCCGAGGTCACAGAATTATCAAACAGAATTTAACAGAGGTGATCAAAGAGACAGGCCTTCGGGAGTTTCTTAAGCAGTAGATGTAGATGGAGGGAGTTGCAGATCTTGGATGGTGAAGGCAGACTGTGTTTAGTGCTTCACTTTAGAGGTACATCACGTAAACAGGCCCTTCAGCCCACGCTGACCAGCGACCACCCCGTACACTAGTACTATCCCACACATTAGGGATAATTGTCACCAAAACCAAAGTACATCTTTGGATTGTGGGAGGAACCCGGAGCACCTGCGGAAACCCCACGCAGTCACAGGGAGAACGTACAAACTCCGTTCAGACAGCACCCGTAGTCAGGTTCGAACAAGGGTCTACATTAAGGCAGTGAATGTACTGCTGCGCCACCGTGGGCAGGCAGTGTTGCTTTCTGAAATGCCGTCACTGTTGTTGTGTACATTGGGGCAGCTTCTAGTTTGCACACAACAAGCTGCCGGTCCAGTTGCGGCAAGACATCAAAGAGAGAACCCTGCGGCTCTTTGAATTAATGGCGACGGAACCTCTCGCTTCCAGCTCTGGCCACCTGCTGGGCCTTGCATAAGATGTCGTCCAGGACGGAGCACTCCCACCGGAGTGTTGGCCCATAAATCTCCCGAGAGGGATTTGAACCCCAAACTACAGAGTCAACGAGTGCTCCCCACTAGTTCATGGCTGATATCCACAAAAGTCACTTGGGTACTTAAAGATTCATTATTGCTGCTCTGATAACACCAAATGATGACCTTGCAAGCAACGTGTGTGCTCGAAGAACAGTGGGCCGACTGGCTCTGTTTCATCCTTTGCATGTTGGTGTTCTCTGAGTAATCACCTTTCCTTTGAATAATGAAACGAAGCAAAGACTCTCCCCCCCCCCATCCCCCTTGTTATTCTGCACGGGATCAGCCCAAATGGGATTTTATTTTTAAAACAAACCATCCTGTATTAGTAAGGGTGTCAAAGTTTATGGGGAGAAGGCAGAGGAAAGGGGTTGAGAGGGAAAAATAGATCAGCCATGATGAAATGGCGGAGCAGGCTTGATTGGCCTAATTCTGCTGCAATGTTGCCTTATGCTCTTGTTAGTGCACAAGCCTCCTCATCCACACTGCTCACGGGAACTGACCCCTGTTTTCATGAATCTTCGGGGTTTACTGATGAACATTTCTGTGGAGCAGAGAGGATTAAGATGCTGGTGCTGTCTGTACGGAGTTTGCATGTTCTGCCTGTGACAACGTCGGTTTTCTCCGGGTCCTTCGGTAACCCACCACACGCCAAAGGTCATAAGAGATTGGAGCAGAATCAGGCCATTTGGCCCATCAAGTCTACTCTGCATTTCAATCATGCCTGATCTATCTATCCCTCCTAACCCCATTCTCCAGCCTCCCCCCCCATAAGCCCTGACAACCGTATGGGCGATGTACAGGTTTGTAGGCTAATTGGCTTTGATAAGTTGTAAAAAAATATTGTCCCTAGTGTGTAGGTTAGTGTATGGGGTGATCTCTGGCCGGCGTGGACTGGGTGGGCTGAAGGGCCTGTTTCCGCGCTGTATTTCTAAAGTCTGAAGAACTGTAGAGTCAATACATCGAATACTGAATGGTGCAGAGAGCGGGCAGGAGAGTGGGATTACATTTGTTTGTGTCTTGCAGAGAGAAATGTGGTCTAGTCATTTTGGACTGAACGCGCTGTGTGTGAGGATCGGACAATTTCCATGATTGGATATCAACAGTTGCGTTCAGTTTTTCAGCGAGCCTTTGTGAAATTCACTAAAGGAAACCTTCATGTGTCCTGCTTGAGCTTGAGCTATTGGCCTGTCCAATCACTTCTCTGTAAAAAGCTTATCTGAGTGTTATTACAGTAATCAATTTACTGATTACCCCGGCTTGGACTGACTAAGTGTGCCAGTGCCGTTGCCAATGATTTCTGAGCTACTTACCAAAAACTGATTTACCAAAATCAGCAGCAAACAGTTATATTTTTTGTTTAAGGTTTGAGATACAGTGTGGAATCAGGCCCTTCGGCCCACTGAGTCTGCACCAACCGGCGATCACCCGTACACTAATACTATTCTGCACACCAGTTACAATTTTACCAAAAGCCAATTAACCTGAACACTAGCACTATCCTACACACTAGGGGCAATTGACACATGTTTCTTTACCGAAACCAATTAACCCACAAACCTGTATAACTTGGGAGCGTGGGATGAAACCGGAGCACCCGGAGGAAACCCGCCCGGTCACGGCGAGAAGGTACAAACTCCCAACAGACAGCACCCGTAGTCAGGATCGCAACCTGGGACTTTGGCACTGTAAGGTGGCAACTCTACCGCTGCGCCACCTTCATGCTGGTTCGGTGGCTGCGGCCCAGTGGCCCAGGCCCAGGTCAGAAGGTTCCTGCATCTCCCTCACTTCTCCATGCCTGGTGCTCCATTTGGAGAGGTGTGGACCGTACGGTGGACCAGACGGAAGTCCATAAACTGTCTATTTCCAGACATCTGGACATCCAGTCTGCTCTTTGTACCAGTCTTTATGCATCCTTCCCCAATTTACGGTGGGCCTCACTCTGGCCATGGAGGAGGCCCAGGACAGAAATGTCAGATTCGGAATGGGAGGGGGAGTTGAAGTGCTCCCGGGAGATCAGGTTGGTTATTGCAAACTGAGTGGAGGTGTTGTGCGATGCGATCGCCAAGCCTGCGCTTGGTCTCACCGAGTTGATCATACGCTGAATAATCCAACCGCATTTTTGTTTCGAAGTGGAAAGAAATAATAGAAAATGCATTCATTGCAACGTGTAAAAAGAGTTGAGATACTGTATTATAATTTTGCTGCATGTCATTGTGGTATATATCATGTCTTGATTGGTGAATATGTTTAGTTTGTGACTTTATTTGAAGCAGGAATAATATGTGAATGCTTCATTGAGCATAATTCCGACTGGTAACCACGCACTTCGTCCGAGCACATTATTGCGCGCGTCATGCAAGCCGTGTTAAATGACCACCTGAACTGTCATTTGGCAACTTAAAAAGCCGGCTAGGCTGGAAACAGAGAAAAACAGTGAAATGAGAGCCCTGTTGATGGGGCAAAGGGGAAATTACAGAATACAGAATATAGTTGTCAGTAGCGCACCAGTTCCGTAGACAAAGTCCAATGTCCTCTCAATGGGGTAGAGGTGAATTGGGGAGTACGTTCAGAAGTCTGTTGACAGAGGGGTCAAAGGTGTTCCTGAGTCTGGTGGTGCGTGCTTACAAGCTTCTGTGTCAGCGACCTGCTGGCAGCGGGAGGAAGAAAGAATGGCCAGGTTGGGACTAGTCTTTGATTACTTCAGCCAAGCGTGTGATAATGCAGCGTTTGTGTTTTGCCGGGTTCTTTCTGTTGACCGCAAGGGAACTAAAAATATCAGACGGGCTGCATAACACGTAACTGCCCCCTTATCTTCCCATATCTTTACAGATGCTAGTTCATTGAGGACCATTTCTTGAGTATCTCCACGGGAGATCGACTGGCCAAAAGGATCCTTTGTGGAACTATCGTAAAAGCCCCTGAGTTGGGACTGCAGTCTGTGGCATTCAAAGTGCAGCGACTAATCTTATCCGTTGAAGGTGTTGGCATTTGATCTTGAGCCATTGGTGCCAATACACTGAAGATAAAGAAAATGCCTTTATTGAATCTATGATAAGCTGTGCCAATGGATATTTTAAAGCTGTAGATTGACAGATTCTTGATTAGTATGGGTGTCAGGGGTTATGGGGAGAAGGCATGAGAATGGGGTTGAGAGGGAAAGATGGATTAGCCATGATTGAATGGCGGAGTAGACTTGATGGGCCGAATGGCTTAAATTCTGCTCCTCTAACTCACGAATGCATGAACTCAGTACAGTGAGTGCAGTTACTGGCAGGGCTTTGATGGACAGAGGCAGCTGTGAGTCAAGTCCACAGCTCCCTAAGACTATTGATACATGTACATCGAGTGGTCTAGGAGGCATATGGTATGCTAGGCTTCTTTGGTGGGGCATTGAGTCAGATTAGTTATGGTGTAACTTAATAAAGCTCTGGTGAGGTTGCATTCGGATTATTGTGTGCAGCTGGTAGAGCTGCCGCCTCATCTCTCAACAATAGACACAAAAAGCCGGAGTAACTCAGCGGGTCAGACAGCATCTCTGGAGAAAATGAATAGGTGACGTTTTGGGTCGAGACCCTTCCTCAGACTGAGAGTCTAGGGGAAGGAAAATAAGAGATATAGACGGTGTTACAGAGAGATGTAGAATAAATAAGTAAGTAAGTAAGTAAGTTTGTTGGCCAAGTATTCACATACAAGGAATTTGCTTTGGTGCTCCGCCCACAAGTAACGACATGACATATAGTGACAGTTACGAATGACTCAGAAAACACTAAACATTAGTAATAATAAAACATTAATGATAAATGAATGCAAGATATGCAAAAAAGTCATGATGATAAAGGTAACAGACCATTGTTAGCTGTGGGATGGGTGAAAATGAGTTACTGACAATGAAACTCGCCAGGACGACTGAAACTAGTACAATGACTTGGGTGGTGGAGGGACATTTGTGTCTTTGGTTGTTTTTTCCTCACATCACCTCTCCACAACTCCAGTACAATCCTGATCTCCAGTGCTGTCTGTGTGGCGTTGCGTATTTTCCTGGGTTTGCTCAGCTGACCTGGTTTTCTCTCACTGTTGATACCCCTTAATAACAAAAGAAGCATTGGGAGGTTGATGGGCAAGAGTAAGGTACGTTGCAGGAGTGCTAAAAAATCAGGGAAGGGGTATTGGGACTGCTGCTGGGAGCTAGCATCGACCTGATGGACCTAATAGTCTAATTTCCATGTTAGAAAATAGAACATAGAAAGCCACAGCACCGAGACAGGCCATTTGGCCCGCAGTGTCTGTGCTGAACATAATGCCAAGTTAAACTAATCTCATCTGTCTACACATGATCTATACCTCTCCAGTCCCAGCGTTTCCATGTAGTTTTGCAAGCATGATATATCACCGACATCAGCGTTATAAGTTCATAAGTTCTAGGAGCAGAATTAGGCCATTTGGCCTATCAAGTCTATTCCTCCATTTAATTATGGCTGATCTATCTCTCCCTACTAACGCCATTCTCCTGCCTTTGTCCGATGACCTCTTACACCCGCACTAATCAACAATCTGTCAATCTCTGCCTTTAAAGTATCCATTGACTTGGCTTCCATAGCTGTCTGTGGCAATGAATTCCACAGCTTCACCACCCTCTGACAAAATTAATTCCTCCTCATCTCCTTCCTAAATATACATCCTTTTATTCTGTGGTTATAGTGTCTGATCCTAGACTCTCCCCCTAGTGGAAACATCCTCTCCACATTCACTCTATCCAGGCCTTTCACTATTAACTATAGAAACACTCGCTTTGAGTAATTAGTGTGTGGCCCCATTTCCCAGATGGTTAAATCTACAGATGACAACACATCCTGTGAGGTGGTTTAGTTTAGTTTAGAGATACAGCACGGGAACAGGCCTTTTGGCCCACCGTGTCCGTGCCGACAAGCATTCCTCACACACTTACACTATCCTACACACTAGGGACAATTTACAATTATACCAAACCAATTAACCAACAAACCTGTACGTCTTTAGAGTGTGAAAAGAAACTGGAAATCCAGGAGAAAACCTACGCAGGTCACGGGGAGAATGTCCAAATTCCGTACAGACAGCACCTGTAGTCAGGATCGAACCCGGGTCTCTGGCGCTGTGAGGCAGCAACTCTACCGCTGCGCCACCGTGCCACCCATCAAACCACCATGAGGGTTTCTTCCATTGCTCCCACCCTTCCTCAGCCTCCGGGAACAATACAAAGAGTATTCACAATGCCCATCAGATGGCAAAACCGTAAGGCACAGGAGCAGAATTAGGCCACTCGGCCCATCGAGGCTGATCTATTTGTCCTCAACCCCGTTCCCCTGCCTTCTCCTCATCACCATTGAGGCTTGCCAGACCCAACAGCGGACCCACCGACCAGGTATAACTGCAGGTTACCGAGGTCCTCCAGCCCTTGCCTCAGCAGCCCCGTGGTTACGAGCCTGTGTACGTGAAGGGGTTAACACCACCAGCCTAGGGAAGCTGATGTTTGTGAGTATCCACGTTACTAGATATTCTCCCAAAGATACTCCCCCCCCCCCCCCCCCCAGCTAATAACACAAAGTAGCCCCAACAAGAAAAGACTAATTCAGCAAAGAGCCGTGTGTATCACGGAGTCGTGGTGACACTGACTAGCTGCTGCTCCCTTCAGATAAGACCATTGATTGCCGTGTTTTGATGTGCTTCTTGGTAATGGCCTAGAAAGCTTCTGGAGGCTGGAATAAAAGCAAGGTTGGTCGGACCAGATGGCAAAGTATTTCTTTTCTTAGCCTGCCTTGACTGTAATATGTTCTGACAGCTGCCTTCAGTTAATATAAGCAGTCGAGAGACGTTTCTGTAAGAATAATGGATTAAGATATTGTATCTTAGGTTTTATATTTGTGCTACCTAAATTGGTCCTTTTTAAGTTGTCCTACACGAGCCGACTCGATTAAAGGAATCCAACTTCAGTTCAGTGCTGCTCCAGCCTTTAGCCCAGCAGCATAACTTTGTTGAATTTTCTTGGGTGACTTCCAAGATGCCCCTCGGTAAACAAGTGTTTTAGCCTAGTGAGTCATAGAGCACGGAAACAGGCCCTTCAGCCCACTGTATCATTGGACATAGAACAGCACCGCACAGGAATATGCCCTTCAGCCTAACGCACCATGTAACAGTACAGCACAGGAACAGGCCCTTCAGCCCATCACATCATGGCGCAGTATAGCACGGGAATATACCCTTCAGCCCAATACATTGTAGGACATAGAACAGTACAGCACAGCATCAGGAACAGGCCCTTCAGCCCATCGCATCATAGGACAGGACAGTACAGCACAGCACAGAAACAGGCCCTTCGGCCCAACACTCCATAGTACAGTACAGGATTGTAGATGGGTTTCTGGCCCGCTGAGGCAGTGGCTCTACCACCGCCGCAGCTGTGGGGTAGAGCAGGTCATCTAGTTTTGATCAGTGTTGGTTTCCGCGGACAGAGACCGGGAGCAGTGCGTGGGCAGGAAGATTGGAAGGCCCGTGTGCAGAGATCACTTAATGGATGGGTACAGAAATAATTTAAAGGACTAATGGAACGTTTGCCTTCATCTCGAAGGGATTGTAATGTAAGGAGATGGGAGTTAAACTGGCTTTACATGAAGTTTTGGCTACACTACATTTGGAATGGTTTGTTCAGTTCTGTGCAGTGCACGATATGTGAGCCTTGGAATGAAAACATGGAGGACAGCTCGGCAAGAAAAAAGGCGCCAAGTGCTGGAGTAACTCAGCCGGTCAGGGAGTATCTCTGGAGGACATGGATAGGCGACGTTGTGGGTCGGGACCCCCTTCAGAATGATTGTAGAGAGAGAAATCCTGCAGAGAAGGTGGGAAAAAACGAACATCAAACTTGGAAGATAGATGTGGGCGGTAGAGTTGCTGCCTCACAGCACCAGAGACTGGGGTTCGATCCTGACTACAGGTGCTGTCTGTACGGAGTTTGTACGTTCTCCCTGTGATCGTATGGGGCTTCTCCAAGTGCTCCGGCTTCCTCCCACGCTAACGACCTATAGGTTTGTAGGTTAATTGGCTTTGGGAAGAAAAAGAAGTGTTGCCCCCAGTGTGCAGGATAGTGCTAGTGCACGGGGTGACTGCTGGTCGGTGTGGAATCCGTGGGCCGAAGGGCCTGTATCTGTGCTGTACCGTTAAAGTCTACAATCTAAAGACTTGGAAGGACACAAAGTGCTGGAGTAACTCAGTATCTGCAGTTTCTTGTTTCTACCATCAGTGTAGACGTGGCTTGAATTCCCTCAAGTATGAAAGTTTGGGATGTGACTGGGATGTTTAATGTGGCTGGAGGATTACTAGACCAGATCAAAGAAAAACGACTTTCAATGGTGGGACAAATCCACTACAGAAGGCAACAAGCTTAGAGTCAGGGACAGGTTTTAACAAAGTTTTGCTCATGTCTGCAGAGTATTTTTTTTTTGGAACTGATGCTGGTTTAAACCGAAGATGGACACAAAATGCTGGAGTAGCTCAGCAGGACAGGCAGCACTGCATCACTGGAGAGAAAATATCTATATCTCAATATATCTTTCTGTCTGTCTGTCTGTCTGTGTGTGTGTGTGTGTGTGTGTGTGTGTGTATATATATATATATATATATATATATACACACACACACACACACACGCGCGCGCGCACACATGCATACGCATAGATAACTATATATATGAGGGGTCTTGACCTAAAACATCACCCGTTCCTTCTCTGCAGAGATGCTGCCTGCCCCACTGAGTAACTCCAGCATTTTGTGTATATCTTCGAGTATTAGAGTGGGTTTTATTGGTGGGTGTATTTTGTAAACTTTGTAATTTAATGCAAGCGTATGGCCCTGTGTTGGCATGGGAGGCCGCAGCTTCTCCAACAAGAGGCAGGTGGGTGTGAGAGAGAGATAGTCTAACAGAGTTTTATAGCATGGAAACAGGCCCTTCACCCCAACATGCCCACACTGGCCAATATGTCCCATCTACACTAGTCCCACCTGCTGACGTTTGGCCCATTTCCCTCTAAACCCGTCCCTATCCATGTACATGTCCAAATATTTCTTGAACGTTGCAATAGCCCCTGCCTCAACTACCTCCTCCGGCAGCTTGTTCCTTACACCCACCCCTCATGTTCCAATTAAATCTCCCCCCCCCCCCCCCCCCCCACCTAAACCCAATGTTCTCTGGTTCTCGATTCCGCTACTCTAGGTAAACTCAACTCAAAGCAACTCACACTGAAAATGTCGCCTCTTGCTTCCCTCCACAGATTGTGCCTGACCTTCAGAGTTCATAAGTTCATGTCATCGGTGTAGAAATCGGACATACTCTGTTGAGTCTACTCTGCAATCCAATCATGGATGATCAATCTTCCCCTCACAATCTCATTCTCCTGTCTTCTCTTCATAACCCCTGACACCCGTATTAATCAAGAATCTGCCAATCTCTCCTTTAAAAATACCCAATGACTTGGCCCCCACAGCCGTCTGTGGCAATGACTTCCACAGATTCACCACCCTCTGACTGAAGAAATTCCTCCTCGTCTTTCTAAAGGTACGTCCAGCAAGTCTACACTAGAAGCTGATGTACTAAAACAGGCGTAACTCAGCAGCTTTTTTGAGATGCTGCCTGATCCACTGAGTTCCTCCAGCACTTTGTGCTTTGTACAAGATTCCAGCGTCTGCATTTCTTTGTGTCACCCCGTGGCTATACAACTGCTTAATTCGGCAAGATGACGACAAATGCAAGGATGCGGTCATTATTGCTGTTGCTGTCTGTGGGAACTTGTGTACAAATTGATAGTTGGGCTTTCTACAGTGGATCATTAGCTACTCTTCAGATCATTTAATTGGCTGTAAAAAAACTCTGATGTTTTCTGAGAATGACGATTAAGGCACAAGAGCAAGTCTTCCCTTCCGCATCCAAGCAAAATATGAGACAGATGCTCCCGTGCCTCCTCGCAGTCTCCATCCCAACATACGTCAAACAACCTAAATACAAAAGCAGCTCCTCGGATTCCATAGACAGACACTAAGTGCTGGAGTAACTCTGCGGGTCAGGCAGCATCTCTGGAGAAAAAGGATGCGTGACGTTTAAGGTCTGGACCCTTCTTCAGACATCAGACCCAATTTACAGAGCGCAGTTAACCTACAAACCCACACGCCTTTGGGACGTGGGGGAAACCGGTGCACCCAGACGAAACCCACAGGGAGAATGTGCAAACTCCACACAGACAGCACCCGAGGTCAGGATCGAACCTGGGTCTCTGGAGCTGTGAGGCTGTGACTCTACCAGCTGTGCCAGTGTGCCGGCACTGTGTTAGTACATGAAGGGGTGTTGGAGTTGGAGAAGGCATGGAGATTAGCGGGGATGAGAACTCTCAGGAAGGGTGGAGTAAGCTCTGGGTGTTTGTTAAGGATAGAAATGACCAGACACATAAAGACACAAGGAACTGTAGTTGGAATCTCGAACAAAACTCAAAATGTTGGAGGAACTCAACGGTTTAGGCAACATCTGTTGAGGAAATGGACAGATACCGATTTGGATTGGGACCCTTTTTCAGACTTTGGGTTTTGCTTTTAAAATGATGAAGGCTTTCGATAGGGTAGATGTGGAGAGGTTATTTCCACATGGTGAAAGTCTACAGATATAATGCGGAGGAATTTGAGAGAAGCTGTACCCTTGGAGAAAAATAACGTCATTAATAGGAATCTGTGGGGTAACCTTTTCACACAAAGAATGGTGGGTGTATGGAACAAGCTGCCAGAGGAGGTAGTTGAGGCCGGGACTATCCCAATGTTTAAGAAACAGTTAGACAGGTACATGGATCGGACAGGTTTGGAGAGATATGGACCAAACGCAGGCAGGTGGGGCTGGAGTAGCTGGGACATGTTGGCCGGTGTGGGCAAGTTGGATCGAAGGGCCTGTTTCCACACTGTAACATTCTGTGACTATAACAATACCAAAAGAATAACGTGGATGGATTTAAGTGGCAACTGGATAAGCACACGTGGGAGTGGAGACCAGTGGCATCTGCTGATAGGGCTGCATGAATTAAGGCAGGTGTAGGCGCGAGTAGATTATATTCTGGTTCGCCTTTTGAACTGCACGGTGTAACTGTGGTGGAAAAGCCAGCTAATATGCCTGGGATACATGGCAAGGAGCCGAGAGCCCTGAATTCCTTTGCTATCTTCGAATAGTTTTGGTTTGTTGTCTGGTTAATTCCAGCTGGGTTCACATACAGCATGTGTAGGAAGGAACTGCAGATGCTGGTTTACACCGAAGGCAGACACAAAATGCTGGAGTAACTCAGCGGGACAGGCATCATCCCTGGAGAGGAATGGGTGACGTTTCACGTCGATGCCCCTCTGCAGAGAAGGAGACACAGAGATATGGAAGGGTTATGTACAGCAAAACAACCCAGGCCCACGACTACTGGCTGGTGGTGGAGGTTATAACAGCACTGTTGCCCTCATTGAAACTTACCGAATAGTGAAAGGCCTGGATACAGTGGATGTGGAGAGGATGTTTCCACTTGTGGGAGAGTCTCGCACCAGAGGCCCAAGCTTCAGAATAAAAGGACGTTCCTTTAGAAAGATGAGGAGGAATTTATTTCGTCAGAGGGTGGTGAATCTGTGGAATTCATCGCTACAGACGACTGTGGAGGCCAAGTCAATGGATATTTTTAGGGCAGAGATTGGCAGATTGTTGATTAGTACGGGTGTCAGTGGTTTTGGGGAGAAGGCAGGAGAATGGGGTTGAGATGGAAAGGTAGATCAGCCATGATTGAATGGCAGAGTGGACTCGATGGGCCAAATGGCCTAATTCTGCTTCTATAACATATGGACATGGTGGGAGGAGAGAGGCTGGATTCCTGAATGCTGCTGTGATTAGCTTGTTGTCGGGAGCCACACAGTAAGGACAGACCATGCGGCCCACCGAGTCCGTGTCGACAATAAACCACTTACATTTATTTTATTCTTGCACCATTCTCATCAGCTTCCCGCAGATTCTACCCCTCACCCACGCCAGTACTGGCGGCAGTTTACAGAGGCCATTTAAGCTACCGACCCACATGTCTTTGGGATGTGGGAGGAGGCCAGGGCACCCGGAGGAAATTCACGCAAACTCCACACAGACAGCACCGGAGGTCGGGATAAAAACTGAGTCCCCAGCGCTGCGAGGCAGCTGCTCGTCCAATTGCACCACAGCGCCGAGAAATGAAGATGTGTGCACAGAGGGGCACTTCATTCTGTGCGAGGAGTCGCACCAGCAGGTCACCACACACCCCTCATCACTCCACAAGCATTTAATGCTTCGCAACCCCAGGCATTGTGTTTAGGGCGCACGGTGGCGCAGCGGTAGAGTTGCTGCCTTACTGCGCCAGGGACCCCGGTTCGATCCTGACTACAGGTGCTGTCTGTATTGAGTTTGTACATTCTCCCTGTGACCGTGGGTTTCCTCCGGGTGCTCCAGTTTCTTCCCACACTCGAAAGATGCACAGATTTGTATGGTAATTTTGCTCTCTAAATTTGTAAATTTGTGTGTAGGATGGTGCTAGTGTAATGTGTGACCGGCGGTCGGCATGGGTTCGGTGAGCCAAGGGCCTGGTTTCATGCTGTATCTCTTAAAGTCTAAACTTTTAAAAGTATATGTGAATTTCCTTACATTGGCATCAGACTCCATCTAGTGGCGCGTAAGTGGGAAGTGACATTGTAATGTTTGGTGAAGTTGAATTTTCAGCAATGTTCATTCATGCCATGTGGGCACATGTGTGAGTGTGTCAGGGAGAGATAGCGAGAGAGAGAGAGAGAATGAGAGAGAGACATGTGCTGGATATTGTGAGAACAGTGGCGCAGCGGGTAGAGCTGCTGCCTCACAGTGCCTGAGACCCAGTTTTGATCCTGAGCTCAGGGTGCCGTCTGTGTGGAGTTTGCATGTTCTCTCTGTGGACCGTGTGGGTTTCCTCTGGGTGCTCCTGGTTTCTCCCACACTCCAAAGACGTGCAGATTTGTAGGTTAACTGACATCTATCTGTAAATTGCCTTGAAAATGCAGGGAGTGGATGAGAAAGTGGAATAACATGGAACTAGTGTGAACGGAATGTGCTGAGTTGTCATGGGATCTGTTGGTGGGAAAGCTCGTTGTTCTGTGTCTAGGTTAAGGGGTTGATGGTCACTCACATTGCCTCAGGAGGATCCAGCATCTTGGGTGTACGGCTGGTTGGAGGAGGTTGGGGTGGGGGAGTGTGCAGGAAATCCTGCAATCCTTCAGGTCTCTTCCAAAGTAACAAGGGTTTCTACTTCCAAATGTTTTCCATTGCATTTAGCACGGAAACAGCCCCTTCAGCCCACCGTGTGCACGCCGACCATCGATCACCAGTTCACGCTAGTTCTGTTATCCTACTTTCGCATCTCTGCAGAAATTTGGTGATGGTTTCAGATTGGGACCGTTCTTCAGACTGATTTTGGGGGCTGAGGGGGTTGCAAAGAAAGAAGGGAGAGACGAGAGGCAGGTAATGGTGGTGTTGGGCTGTAGGGTCATGGTCAAGAGGCAGGTGGTGCCTGGCCTTAGCACAGTAGACGTCAGACTATAATGGCACCTTCATTGTCAGCAGGTTTAATAACAATGCTGGGACAGTTGCAAAGTGAGTGGAGGGCTGTGCGTTTATCGGGGGTCAGATTGGAGAGGGTGAGGGGAGTAGAGAAGTTAAAACAGTTGATATTGCCTCCAACAGTTTAGTTTAATTTAGATATACAACTTGGAAACAGGCCCTTCAGCCCACAGAGTCCTCACCGACCAGCGATCCCCGCACACTTACACTATCCTCCACACACCAGGGACAATTTACAATTATACCAAGCCACTTAGCCTACAAACCCTGCATGTCTTTGGAGTGTGGGAGAAAACTAGATATCTCGGAGAAAACACATTCAGGTCACGGGGAGAACGTACAAACTCCAAACAGACAAGCAGCCGTAGTCAGGATCCAACCCGGGTCTCTGGTGCTGCAAGGCATTAACTCTACTGTTGCGCCACCCTTTTTGAGCAGTTGGAAATAAAAAAGGACCAGAGAGGGTAGACGGCCGATGGGAGGGGACCCAAGAGTCGGGGGGAATGTGGTAGACGGGAAGGGGCAAGGTTTGTCTGTGGTGTCATTCCAAGTGCCACTTCTGCCAAGTGCTCTACGATGTTATGTAGCATTACAGGTGCTGATTAAATGCAGGCTGTTGTTGTGAAGCTTGCGATGCCGGGTATGGAAAATAGGGCTGTTCTGTAGAAAGCGCTCAGACTGGCAGCGCAGTTGCTGCTTTATTTTCTTTATCTGAGTGCTGTTGATCTCTTCACCCCTCTTCCAATCGTTGTTTATCATCTTGACAGAATAGGTGCAATCTCGCACCATTAGAGCTCTCCATCAAAATCATGTGCGTGAGAAACTGAAGTCCTCCTCTCTCCGCACTGCACAGGTGACACTGGCAGCAGACTGAGGTCTGCGAAGATTCAGCTTTATTAGTCATAGAGTCATGCAGCACGGATACAGGTCCTTCGGCCCAACATGCCAATGCTATCCAAGGTGCCCCATCTATACTAGTCCCACCTGCCCGCATTTGGTTCATATCCCTCTAAACCTCCTGCTAATGCACCTGTCTAAATGTCTTTAAAACGTTGTTATAGATATCAATTTTTCTTTTTAATCAAAGGCTTTGGATCTGCTGGTTTACTTTCAAACTTTGATTCTAGTTGATCTAAGCATCGATCGCTTGGACTGCCTTACCACCAGTGTAGTTGTCATCCTACAATATAGTATCGAGGCTGCCATTGTCATTGCCGTGTTGCATGAAGGCTTCAGAGTGGCACAGTGAGGGAGGCACAGTGGTGCAGTGGTATAGTTGCTGCCTCGCAACGCCAGAAACCTGGGTTCGATTCTGACTACGGGTGCTATCTGTACGGAGTTTGCACGTACTCCCTATCTCCGGGTGCTCCAGTTTCCCCCCACATTCCAAAGACGGACACATTTGTAGGTCAATTGGCTTCTGCAAATTGTCCCTAGTGTGTAGGACAGAACTATTGTACGGCAATCGCTGGTCGGTACAGACTCGGTGGGCCGAAGGGCCTGTTTCTACGCCAGTATCGCTAAGCCAAAAACGAAACTAAACTAAGATAAATTGTCATCCCCAGTTGATTAGGGTGGTGCCGCTGTGACTTCCATTCTCTGGAATTTAGGTGTATCTGGTAGTGGGCTAGGCTGCTTAGATTATTAAAAAAACAATCTAACCACAAAAACCCATTTGATTCATAAATGTCCTTCAGTTTACCAGGATGCTGCCTGGGTTAGCGGCTATGAACCATAAGAGAGGTTAGACAAACTTGGATTGTTTTCTCTGGAGCGTCAGAGGCTGAGGGAAGATCTGATAGAAGTATAGGAAATTATGTGAGGCATAGATAGGGTAGACTGTCACAGCCTTTTCCCCAGGGAGGAAAAGTCATTGCTTTAAGATCAGAGGGGGAAAATTAAAAGAAGATGTGAAAATTAAAAGAAGAATGGGGAGAAGGCAGGAACGGGGTACTGATTGTGGATGGTCAGCCATGATCACAGTGAATGGCGATGCTGGCTCGAAGGGCCGAATGGCCTACTCCTGCACCTATTGTCTATGTACAGGGCAATTTTTTTTTACACAAAGAGTTATGGGTGCCTAGAACATGATGGAGGCGGATGCAATAATGGTGTTTAATAGGCTTTTAGATCGGCACATGGATATGCAGGGAATGGCGTGGCATGGATCACGTGCAGGCAGAGGTGATTAACGTGATATCATGTTCAACATGGACATTGTGGGTGAAGGGCCTGTTCCTGTACCGCACTGTTTAATTTAATCTAGTTTGGAGAGAGAGCGCAGAAACAGGCCCTTCAGCCCAATGAGTCCGCACCAACCAGCGATCCCCTCACATTAACACTATTCTACACTAGCGACATTAAAAAAAAATCCATTTATACCAAGCCAATTAACCTACAAACCTGTACGCCTTTTTCTCCGAGAAAGCTCACGCATGTCAAGGGGAAAATGTACAAACTCTGTGCAGACAAGCACCCATAGCCAGGATGGAACCCAGGGCTCTGGCGCTGTATGGCAACAACTCTACTGCTGCGTCACCGTTCCGCCCTGTTCTGTAAAGTATGTCTGCCATTCTTCCCCAAACTGGCCAAACACTCCCCTCCCACCCTCATCCCCACCCACCAAATGTGATGCTAAAAAGGCTAACGGGCCTGTCCCACTTTCACGATCTAATTCACCACCTTTTTTATTCGTAGACATTTTTCATCAGGCTAAAGAAACCCCCCCGACCTACTTGATGCCACGAGTACCTACGACTGGCATCACGACCTACTTACGGCCCCGTGACAACCATGCGTGTGAGTCGAGGGCAAACTCGGCAGAGGTCGTGAATTAGGTTGTGAAAGTTGGACAGGCCTTTAAGCACGCCTCCGAGTTCAATGGAAATCAGAGGTGGCCAATCATGTCGGCTGGCAATACTCAGGTCTCCAAAAATAGTATATATTTTTATAATTCTGCTTTTATTACCCACATTATTCTTGTTGGGTCATTCCCCCATCATCCACATCTGTTAGTGGAGTTTACAAAAAAGACACTCAGCGGGTCAGGCAGCATTTCTGGAGAACATTGTTGATGTGGCTGGTCGAGACCCTGTTGAAACTGATTCTGGAAGCGAGGAGGGGCAGGACAAAGCCTGGTGAGTGATAGGTGGGTACCAGGGAGGGGACTGATAGGCTGTTGGTTGGACAAAGGCCAGAGATGAAAGGACAAAAGGTGAGAGATAAGGAAAGAAGCGGAGCGAATTGTGAAGCCAGAGGAAGGAATGCAGGTGGAAGGCGAGGGAGAAGGGGAGGAAGGGAAAAAAAAGGGCTTGTATTAAGGACTTGATTTAAGTATTCGGGTTGGATTAAATTGATGTAATTTGGTTTGTCTAGCTAATCTCCGCTCTGTATTTGTCTCAGTACTTCCAGTTTTATTTGCTACAGTTCCTGAAAACTCCCTTTAAACAGATCCTGTCAAACCTTTAGAATCCATTTAGACTCTTCAGATAAGGCTCTGTGGATGGTTTGTTGCCAATTGTAGGGATTTTATTCAAGTTACCCACGGATATCTTTTAGACTGTAGACTTTGATCCAGTTTGTGGAAGCTTTATAAATGGACCGTGTAATCTGCTCTACACCTCATGGAGACTTCACAAATAGATTCTGTAGACTGATGTGGAGTCTGTAAAGCAGTGGCTGTTTTTCATACAGATTATATAAGTAGCCTCTGGAACTGCTATAATTCAGGGATAGTTTTTAAGTAGACTGCAGCAGCTCGTGGGGACGTTTTAACCTAGGCTGTGTAGACTGTTTGTGGTATTTTGTGGAGACATTAAATATGTCGTGCAGACTGCTATAATTTGTGGAGACCTTTTAGATTCTACATTTGCCAGAGTTTGTGCAAGCTTTTTAAATAGAATCTGCAGACTCTAGTAGTTCATGAAGACCAGGTTTATTATAGACTGCTGTGCTTTATCAAATAGATTAGAGACGTGGACACATTTTCTGTGAATTAAGCATTTGTTCATAGTTCCATGCCACCTGCAACTCGTTGCTAATAAAGAATCTGGATTTATTTTTAAAACATGTGGTAAAAGCTACGATTGTTCGTCTGTTAATGAAACACTACTCAATCCTAAACTATCTTTTTTAAGGTAACAATTGCCCCTGGTGTGTAGGGAGTGGGTGAGAAAGTGGGATAACATAGAATGAGTGCGAATGGGTGATCAATGGGCTGCGTGTACTCGATGGGCTGAAGGGCCTGTTTTCATGCTGTATCTCTAAATGAAAATGAATAAAAGATATGTTAAGGTGAGGGTGAAGATAGGTCGATCCAGTTGTGTGTAAAGATCGGCACTGTCTCTTGGCCCAAACGTTTGAACATTTTATATAAGTGTGCAGTTTGGGCCCTTTCATTGTTCCTAGTTGTCTCTTTTAATGGAGGTTTGTTAATGAAATCATTGAATACCATTGCTACCTGTCTGTAAGACAGATGGCCGTTAACACAAGCAGGTTTAAATGGATGGCACCAGCTACTTAACAGCAGACTCTGCACTTCACGAAAACGTAACACTCCTAGAGGCTTGACTGGGTGGAATGTGAGAGGCGGTTATCCTTGGCTGGAGAGCCTGGAATGAGGGTCTAATTTCGGGTCAAGCAGCCAGCCCAGCAGACTGAGACAGGGAGAGTTGTTTTCACTCGGAGTGCTGGGAATCTTTGGAATTCCTGACCCCACAGGGCTGTGGATGCACCATGGATTGAGTCCGGTCGGTAGGTTTTGGACGAGAGGGAATCAGGTCTAACATAGTTCAGTTTAGTTTCGAGATACGGCGCGGAAGCAGGCCCTGTGGCCCACCGAGTCCACACCGACCTGCGATCCCCACAATGTGCACAAACACCCAGCCAATTAACCCACATACATGTACGTCTTTGGAGTGTGGGAGGAAACCGGAGATCTCGGAGAAAACCCACGAGGTCACGGGGAGAACGTACAAACTCCGTACAGACAGCACCAATGGTCGGGAGCGCACCCGGGTCTCCAGCGCTGCGAGACAGCGACTCTACCGCTGCGCCACCTTGTGGCCACTGGTTCTACCTGTCTATCTACCATCTACCTCCTTGACGAATAGACAATAGGTGCAGGAGTAGGCCATTTGGCCCTTTGAGCCAGCACCGCCATCAATGTGGTCATGGCTGATCATCCACAATCAGCGGTGCTGGCACGAAGGGCCGAATGGCCTCCTCCTGCACCTATTTTCTATGTTTAAGTACCGCATTCCTGCCTTCTCCCCATATCCCTTGACTCCCGCTATCTTTAAGAGCTCCATCTAACTCTCTCTTGAAAGCATTCAGAGAACCGGACGCCACCGCCCTCTGAGGCAGAGAATTCCACAAACTCACAAATCTCTGTGTGAAAAAGTATTTCCTCATCTCCGATCTAAATGGCTTACCCCTTATTCTTAAACTGTGGCCCCTGGTTCTGGACTCCCTCAACATCGGGAACATTTTTCCTGCCTCTAACGTGCCCAAACCCTTAATAATCTTATATGTTTCAATAAGATCCCCTCTCAGAGTGTACAAGCCCAGCCGCTCCATTCCATCAACATGTGTCAGTCCCGCCATCCCGGGAATTAACCTGGTGAACCTACGCTGCACTCCCTCAATAGCAAGAATGTCCTTCCTCAAATTTGGCGACCAAAACTGCACACAATACTCCCGGTGTGGTCTCACTAGGGCCCTGTTCAACTGCCGAAGGACCTGAATCTCAGACTATCCTTAATCAGACTTCTCTGGCTTTATCTTGCTATAAACTTTATTCCCGTATGTATCTATACACTGTAAGTGGCTTGACAGTAATCATGTGTTGTGTTTCTGCTGACTGGTTAGCATGCAACAGAAAGCTTTTCACTGTACCTCAGTGCACGTGATAATAATAAACTGAACTGAACTGGACTGAGGTTGCTGTCCTCTTCTTGAGCCAAACATGGTGCTAAGTTACACTGTTCTCATGTACCTGTGTGTGATCCATATCCCTCCGTGCCTGTCTAAAGGCCTCCAGTATGCCGCATCTGCCTCCACCACCTCTGTGGGGTGGCGCATTGGGTAGGGGTCAGGCCAAACACAAAGTGCTGCAGGAACTCAGTGGGTCCGGCAGCATCTGGGGAGGGCAATGGACAGACAACATCTCGGGTCGGGACCCTTCTTCAGTCCGAATTGTCGTCTCAGTCCACTCCCTCCACGGATGCTGCCTGACCTCCTGAGTTCCTCCAGTAATTTGTGTGTTGCTTTGGGTTTTCACAGTTTGATTGAGGATCAGTTTTGCAGTCACTGAGCAGGCATGAGGGGCTAAATTGCCCACAAGCTGCAAGCTGTTTCTTCCCCCACTGGGCGGCACGGTGGCGCAGAGGTAGAGCTGCTGCCTTACAGCGCCAGAGACCTGGGTTTGATCCCAACCGTGGGTGCTTGTCTGTACGGGATTTGTACGTCCTCCCCATGACCTGCGTATGTTTTCTTCAAGATCTTCAATTTCCTCCCACACTCCAAAGATGTACAGGTGTGTTGGTGAATTAGCTTGGTAAAAATGTAAAATTGTCCCTAGTGTGTGTAGGATAGGGTTAATGTGCGGGGATCTCTGGCCGGTGTGGACTCGGTGGGCCGAAGGGCCTGTTTCAGCGCTGTATCTCTAAACTAAGCTCAATTCAGCGGGTCAGGCAGCATCTCTGGACAATATGGATAGGTGATGTTTCGGGCCTGTTCTTCAGACTTCATAATGACATTCTTTGCTTGTTTTTGATAAGTGTGTTGGGGGGGGGGGGGTGAAACGTTATCGGAGGTAGATAGGAATGTGGTTACAATCATATAATAAGGTCTTAAGACATAGGAGTTGAATGAGGCCATTTGGCCCATCAAGTCTGCATTGCCATTTGATAATGGCTGATCTATCTTTCCCTCTCAACCCCATTCTCCTGCCTTCTCCCCGTGACCTTTGACACCCTTACTAATCAAGAACTACCAATCTCTGCTTTAAAAATACCCAATGAATTGACCTCCACAGCCATCTGTAACAATGAATTCCACCTATTCACAGTGGCTCAGTGGTGGAGCTGCTGCCTCACCATGCCAGAGACCCGGGTTCGATCCTGCCTATGGGTGCTGTCTGAATTTGTACGGAGTTCGTACGTTCTCCCTGTGACCACGTGGGTTTTCTCCGGGTGCTCTGGTCTCCTCCCACATTTGTAAAGACGTGCAGGTTGGTAGGTTTGGTAAATTGTCGCCAGTGTGTAGGATAGAACTAGTGTACGGGGTGATGGCTGGCCGGCGTGAACTCAGTGGGCCACAAGGCCTGTTTCCACGCTGTAACTCTAAACTAAACGTGGGTTTGGGGTGAGAGAGCGGGGGAACGTAAGGATGGCGTGTGGGTGATAGGAGGGATCAATGATGTTTTAGAAGTGTTTGAGGCCATTGTGTGGATCTCAGTTGTGAAAAGGCACAATGTTGCTCATCAGCTTTTACCTTAACATTGAGAGATTTCATGCTCGACTCCAACCCTGAGGCAGCAGTGCTTCCCTCTAATTGCAACTGGCGTATCGTCGTGAGTCAGAGAAAGCAAATGCAAAGAACTAAGATCAAGAGGCTGCCGGAAGTGTTTTTCAAACATTTCATGGAAAGAGGAGGCTGCTTAGCTGTGAGGTTTCTCACCCGTGTGGGTGTGGTGCAGAAGGTTTCCCCGACAGCAGCTTGTCACATGATGTGCCATTAATGTCCTGCAGTTACAGGGCCATACAGTCAACCGGCTTGGAAGCCCTTCAGCCCAACCTCCCCATGAAGACGGGGATGATCCATCTACACTAGTCCCACTGATCCTGTGTTCAGTCCATATCTCTCCAAACCTTTCCTATTCATGTCCAAATGCCTTTTAAATGTTTAATTGTTTTTGGTTAAGTTAAGTTGAATTGAATTGAATTTATTTGTCATTCAGACCTTTTGGTCTGAACGAAATTTCGTTTAGAGATGCAGTGTAGAAACAGGCCCTTCGGCCGACCGTGTCCGCACTGACCAACCATCACCCATACACTAGTTCTATCCTACACACTAGGGACAATTCACAGAGGCCAATTAACCTTCAACCCAGGACATCTTTGGAGAGTGGGAGGAAAGCGGAGCATCCGCAGAAAGCTCACACGATCACACGTACAAACACTGTACAGACGGCACCCGTGGTCAGCAGCAAGCCCGGGTCTGTGACGCTGTGAGGCAGCAACTCTACCGCTGCGCCACTCTGGGTCAGGCAGCACCTCTGGAGGAACGGATGGGACACATTTTGGGTTAGGACCCTCCTTGGCTGACTCTTCAAATCCCTAACCTGCTGAGTTCCTCCAGCACTTTGTGTTTTAATCAACAACGGAAGCAACACTTGTAGAGTCAAACATTGATAACGTTGCAGTGTTGATATATATCTCCCTTAATATCCACACAAGCTGCCCGACCGGCTCAGTTGCACCAACAATCTGTTTTAGTTTGCTCAAATTCTTCCGGATTGGGCTGTAGTGCCTGAAGAGGTCTTGTAACTGTGAGCAGCACAGCAGGCAAACAAGCTATTTTGCGTGCGTGAAGCTGTGGCTGAATAAGTTCTCGGATGGATCAGCCAGGGAAAGAAGTTGGTGTGAAGATAATTATTACCCTGCCTCTGTCAAGGGCTTAAGTAGATGAATCGGATACCAGCAAGAAGGGTGTCGACCCGAAACGTCACCCATTCCTTCTTCTGTCAGAGACAGAGACTGGCCCTGTCCGCTCTGAGTTACTCCAATTTTTGGCTTACTTGAATGGAGTGAGATTCACAGCATTCTCAGTATAGCGCCATACATTGGGGTGACTTTAACCCAGGCCATTGGCAATAAAATGTTTAAGAGAAGGAACTCGAAGAGAGATAGAGAGAAAATGCGTGCGAGTAACTCAAAAGGTCGTGCAGCATCTCTGGAGAGAAAAGGAAATATGTACGTGTCGGGTCGAGAACCCTTCTTCAGAACTAATAATATGTTAAAAAGGAACTGCAGATGCCTTGAAAACGAAGGTAGACAAAAATGGTGGTGGAAATCAGCGGGTGAGGCAGCAGCTATGGAGGCAAGCATCCCCATTCCTTTCTCGTCCATAGAAGATCCTGCACTCACCCGCTGAGTTTCTCCAGAATTTTGTCTACCATCAATAATATGGTGTTGGGTGGTTTTGCTGGTTCTCCTTCCTTCCTCGCTCCACACCCTCTCCCACTGAAGGAAGCGTGCCCTTCCCAATGAGAAAGGTGGCAATAGCCCTCAACAACCCTCCACATTGGTCACCCTTGCATCACAGCCGCGCTGGGCTGCAAAGTTGGGGCGAGATGCCACTGGCAGGGTTAAAGGCAGCCCAAGGAGTTGTACATCTACAGATACAGCATGGGAACAGGCCTTCATCCCAACGAGTCCAACGAAACGTTCAATCACGATATTTCCCTTTATCAGTATCTGTACACTGCGGATCGGCTAGATTATAGACTGGTTACACGTGACAATAGACTGGCTAGCACGCAACAAAAGCTTTTCACTGTACCACACTCGTACACTTGGACAATAAACTAAAACTCAAACCCATGCCCACGCTTTCCAATCTCTCCCATTCACAGTAGATCTATGTTATCCCACTTTCTCCACCACCACATACCACACTGGGGCAATTAATAACCTGCAAACACCGCACGTCTCTGGGATGTGGGAGGAAAGCGACACCCTGGAGGCGGTCACTAGGGAGACGTGCAAATCCACAGAGACAGCACCAACTCCACTCAGTGCAGGTGTGCAAACTACCACACAGACATACCAGCGGCCAGAATCGAACCTCGGGTCTCTGGCCCGTGAGGCAGCAGCCCTACCCACTGCGCCACTAGCGCCTCCCTTATCTCCCAGTTCCTCATACACAAACAGAGGTGGACCTGTTGCCGTTCACTACGGAGTCTGACAAGCAGTGTGAGCCACAGGGGGGAACCAAACGCTGGCTTGCATCTCGGATACATAAACTGTGCAGAGGAAAAGGGGGGGGTGGTGAGGGAGGGAGGGGGCTTCAGCGAGCCCACTGCAGGCGCATCGCTGTCACTTTAAGTGTGAAGCCTCGTCCTTCTGATTTACAACAGGGCAGTAAATAATGTGATTCCTGCATATTAGAGACTCCTGGAGCTGTCAACCCTGCAGAGATGATAGTGCTTGGTGCCCTATAAGAGTAATGAAACGTCAGTCTTCATCACCGTGACAGGCGTGCAGGAAACCGCATCACAGCACGTCGGCACTTAATTATGTATTAAAAAATTTAAAGGTGCAGTGGGGCCGATTGCTAATCAATTTAAGCTGACTGCCAGCTCCCAGTCCCGGCTACTGGGGTTGGGAGAGGTTACAACCTGGAATAGAAATCAGCATCTGGTCTTGAGAGTAATGCTGTCAGGGTAGGGAGGAAGAGAGAAGGAGGGAAGGAGAGAGAGAGAGAGAGAGATGGAGGGGGGGAGGGTGGGAGAGAGGAGGTAGTTGAGGTGGGGACTATCGCACATTTAAGAAGCAATTTAGATAGGGTACATGGATAGGGCAGGTTTGCAGGGATATGGGCCAAACGGCAGGCAGGTGGGACTAGTGTGGAGATGGGACATGCTGGTTGGTGTGTGCAAGTTGCTGAAGGCCTTTCCACGCAGTATGACTGTAGAGAGAGTGAGACGGGTTGAGAGGGAAGAGGGAGATAGAGGAATGAGGGAGGGATGAGAAAAAAAAGGAGAGAGAAAGAGTGGGGAGAAGTGGAGAGAGGGAGGGAAAGAGAGAGATGATTCAAAGAAAGAATAGGAAGAGTTGATGTGATAGAGAGGATGAGAACAACCGAGAAGAGACGTGTACAAAGGAAATAGATAGATAGATTAATAGATAGATAGATTATAGAATAGAATGCTATATAGGATAGAAGGATAGATAAGATATAATAGACAGATAACGGGCCCCAGGAGAACCGGAGACTACAAAATGACTTACAATATTCTTAAGGGTTGACATGCTAGATGCAGAAGATGTTCCGAAGTGTCCGGACAAGGGGTCCAGTTTATGATAAGGGAAGTCTTTAGACCGAGATTAGAAAAGCGTTTTTCACACAGAGAGTGATCTGTGCCACAGAAGTAGTTGGAGGCCAAGTTGTTGGGCCATAATTTAAGAGGGAGTTGGTGTGGGGGGGGCCCCCCCTTGTGGCGAAGGGATCAGGGGGTATGGTTCGAGATGGCAGGTACAGGATACTGAGTTGGATGATCCAGCCATGATCATATTGAATGCGGTGCAGCTCGAAGGGCCGAATGGCCTGCTCCTGCACCTAATTTCTATGTTTCTATTGATAGTTATCGATAGTCTATAGATAGGATAGATAGATAATAGATGTTAGATAGATAAGATAGGTATAGATAGGATAGAGAGAGACAGAGGTGCTCTCTTTGCAGTACATAGCTGGACATTTCAATGTGACTTTATCGGAGTGTGGTGGCTAGAGCAAGTTATTTTATTCTCTGGATATTTTCTCCATTTATTAGGGCAAAGAGTGCCACAGTAGTTACTTCATCTCGACACCACCTCTCGAGAGCGTGTTTTGTTCACATCAATTGGAGGACGGTGATGGATGTGAGGGGGTGACCTGGACTGCCTTGTCGTCGTGGTGACTGATAGGCGGTCTGGTACTTTTGAGTGGGCCAAAAGATGAGGAGCAAAGGTCAGGAGCAGATGTGCATTTAGGTAGCGCCGCCGGTAAAGGGCCGTTTCTGCATGAAAACCAAAGGTTAGTTCCGACAGATCTTCAGTATCTGCCTCGACAGCAACATTTTATTTGATTTCCCGCTTGAAAGACGTACGTGTTTGTAAGTTGACTAGTTTGTAGGATAGTGTTAGTGTGCGAGGATCGCTGGCCAGCACAACCATGGGCTGAAAGATGGACAGTCAATCATTTGGGTACTCAGTATTCAGCAGCATCTATGGAGAAAAGGACATAAATAGGTGACGTTTGAGAACCCTTCTTTCAGACTGACAAGGTAAAGTGAGGGCATGATTTCACACGCCCTCATGACCTCCGTTTCTTCTCCGACTTAGACCATTCCTGGTCTCGATCTTTCATCCCCTGCCCCCCATCTGAATGTTCCAGACCCGCCATTGACTTAGAAACCTTTTATTACACCCCATCTCTATCTTTCACTGAAGAAGTGTCGACCTGAAACTCGCCCATTCTTCCCTCCAGAGATGCTGGCCTGTCCCGCTGAGTTATTCCCAGCATTTTGTGTCTACCATTTGTGTAAACCAGCATCTGCAGTTTCTCTTCCACAATTTAGAGATACTGGAACTTTCACAAGCACCTTCACATCGCCGTGTATACATAGTGGCCTCGCTTAACGAGTACACTAGCGAGTGGACGAGGTCATAACCGTGAGACACAAGAGCAATATTAACATGAGACTCGACTAAAATGCCTGGCGAGTAATACTTTGCGGAACGTCAGCACTAAAGGGAGGGAAGGAATGGACACGCTCAATTCATGGAAAAGACCCTTCTATATCAGCAATGGAGAGAGGGGGCGAGAGAGATGGGAGACTAGAGATCTCAAGCATATGTGTGAAAATGGACCGGAATCAAAGTAGTCGATGCATGTTGCCCCTGAGTCTAGAAAAAAGGTCTTGACCTGAAATGTCCCACCCATTCCTTCTTTCTAGATGCTGCCTGTCCCGCTGAGTTACTCCATCATTTTATGTCGTATCTTTGTGTCTGCAGTTCCTTCTGGCAAATGCATTAGCCTGCTTAGTTTTAGAGATGCAATGTGGAAACCAGGGCCCCATTCAGACCCACCAGCGTGTCCACAACCGACCCGGATCTCTGGCACATTATAACCATCCACGTAAGCCCTCCAAGACCTGTATGTCTTTGGACGTACAGTGGTGGGAGGGAACCGAACCGATCTCGCGAGTAAATCCTACATGGTTCTCGGGCCGCATGTCACGGAGCTCGGGGAAAGAAAGTGCAAACTCCGTACAGACAGCATCCTGTATCCGGTATCGAACCCGCGTCAGGCCGCTGCAGCCTGTGTAAGCAGCAACTCTACCACTGCAGACCGTGCCGTGTTGTGGAACACATAGTCTGCCTAGAATCAAACATAGATAATCAGCCAATGCCCTGCTCCATTTAGGATAAGCAATGGCCAGCCAGTGGATAGCTGGTAACTTTCAATGTGAATGTGAGTGTTGTGCTGTATTTAGTATTTTAGAAACAAATGTGGTGATTGCACGGCCAGAGGTTTTATTGAGCTGCTGGCGGGTTTTTATTTTTAAACGATAATGGAAATTGAGGGAACTCACATCATCAGATGCCCCATGTTAATATTTTAAAGCATAAGTTTAGCATGTCTAAAGCACGAAAGGCAATTATTATTGACGGCGCGACATGAGTTATGAAGATGAGAGCAAAAGAGATTGCTGAGGTATCATTACACTTGCGGGTTGTACATAGCAACATTAGGACAACTCTTTTAAGCCTCTGACTTTTGGATAATTGGAAAAGATATCTGATTAGCGTTCAAAGCAACAGTCCGTCCATTACGAGCTCACGTCTCGGGCGTGGGGGGGAGAGGCCCGCTGGCCGCAGGCTGCCATCGGGATTGGCCCAGGATTGGGGGTGGGGGGAGAGAGAGACTCTCGGCAAAACAACAAAGCTCAAACAGCCATGCTCAAAACATGATGAGATCCTACCAACAGCTCCACGTTGAAACCAAGCCCTTGCTGCTGGCACGTGTGTGTCCCTCCCTGCATTGACTGTCGCCCCACTCCATGAGAGCCTCTGTAGTTTTTTTTTTTTTATTTTTATCAACCTTCACAGGACCTCTCGTGCCTTTGCAGTGAAGGTTCTGCTAATCCACGCCACCTCCGAGCAAGCTGTTGCTCCCCATGCCTCCAGGAATGAACATGAGTCGCCAATTGCTGAAGTGCATATCACCTGGGACATGGCAAACCAAACAATCTTTCCCCATCTTTCCCTTCCCTCAAAATCTTTTCCCCAATTAAACATTAATTAGGTTCGATCGCAAAAGCGCCTGGTGCTTCTTTACGGTTGGAGAGCAGAGGAGCGCAGGATGCCTGCTGGCTATCTAAAGATGGACAACAACTGTGCATGGCGCAAATCAGCGGGGTAGGCAGCATCTCTGGAGAATGGGGAAGAATGTGTGGGGGGGGGAGGTGATGTTTTGTGTCTGGGACCCTTCATGCTGACTGTGGGGAGGATGAAGAAAGATCGGGAGAGAGGAAAGGAGAGGTGGGACACAGCGTTGCAGGCAATAATGGAGGAGGTGGGTGTGAAGAAGGGTCCCGACCCAAAATGCCACCTGTCCATTTCCTCCAGAGATGCTGCCTGCCCCGCTGAGTTACTCCAGCGTTTTGTGTCTATCTTTGGTATAAATCAACACCTGCAGTTCCTTTTTGGTACAGGGGGGTGGGACCAAATCTGGCAAGTGATGGGTGACCCTTGTCCTGAACTGTGTACAAAAATGAATTTCCCTGCACCTCGACAAATAAAGCACCATCCCATGCCACACTGTGGCCCAGAGTCAAGACAAACCTTCTTTTTCTCTCCTCGCCTCCCTGTCTCCCATTCTGCTCCCGAGACTCCCTAAATGTCTCCCACCCACACGACGCGGCAGGTGCGAGCGACACGAGAAGCGCCTCAATTCTGCCATGTACGCGCTGTGTGCTGATTAATAAGGGAAAAAGCACATTTGCATTAACGTGCAGACATATATATATATATATATAACAGTAGCATATGTGTGGGGGCTGTGAGAAAAAAACATTTATACTTTATGTGGAATTCATTGTCTTGAGGAGAGACAGAATCAATCCGTGATTTCAAAAGGTTAATGAATGGGAGAAGCTTGAGCGAGAATAAGCTGCTGGAAAAAACAGGGAACGAGTTTGCTGTACTTAGGTGCTGGCTCAGACTCTTTGGGCCGAATGGTCTCCTGTATCACAACAGTTGTATGGTGCTCTGTTACAAAATGAAAACAAAAATCATTTGTGCACACAAATATACTAATGTAAACACTGTATCAAACACATACACACATACACACACACACACACACCAGCATACTCGCTATATACACTAGTTTCACAGTCCTCTTGAGTCAGTTTTACTGAATGAATGCTTCCTTGTCACCTTCCCCTCAGCTAACATTGATCCATTCTACATTTTCCTTGAGCCTCATCCCCTTTGATCTTTTGTTCTCACACCTTACCCTTCCATATCTCTATGGCTCCCTCTCCCATGACTCTCTGTCTGAAGAAGGGTCCCGACCCAAAACGTCACCCATTCCTTCTATCCAGAGCTGCTGCCTGATCCGCTGAATTCCTCCAGTATTTTGTGTATCTTTGGTGTGAACCAGCAACCGCAGTTCCTTCCTACACACACACATCACATCACACACACACATATACACACGCGCTCACAGATAGACGTGTGCGTGTGTGTGTGTCTCTTTCGACTTTTTGGCGACTGCTGGTCCAACGGATGGACCCCATAACTCTATACTCAATGTTCTGAAGCCACAAGCCCAAATGTCTCTTTTTTCTGAGTAATAGCCCTGTCCCACGGTACGAGTTCATTCCAAGAGCTCTCCTGAGTTTAAAAAAAAATCAAACTCGTGGTAGGCACGGATAATGAACGTAGCGGGTACGTCGGAGCTCATTATGTGCTAACGGCAGGAACTCGGGAAGACTCACTAACGGCGGGTAAGCACAGGAAGACTCGTGAGGATTTTTCAACATGACGAAAAATGTCCACGAGAGCCCCGAGTACCGACGAGTGGCCATTACCGTAAATCTCCGAGTTCGAATCAGGACAAACCCGGGAGAGCTCTTGGAATGAACTCGTACCGTGGGACAGGGGTTTTACATTTTCCTGTCAACAATGCAGTCAGCTCCAAGCCGATGCCCACTACTCATGCTGCACTTCACTTCTCATCAGTCCTATTACTTTCCACAACCCCTCCACCACCCCACCTAATGCCCCCACCTGTGGTGCTGCCCCAGTGCATGCTCCCTCCCTCGCAGCATTGTCAAGTTGCCGACTGCACGTGTGACCAGGCCCTGCGCAGACTCGGGCAGCAGCTCGGCCCGTTTCCATCAGTTCATCGTCCAGGCTTGGTGTGGGTGAGGGTGAGGGTGAGGGTGAGGGGCGGTGGGGGTTGCAGGCTGTGACTGGGTTGTACATTGTCGGGAGTCCACTTGGGGCAAGTATGAGCCTTCCCCGAAGTCTGAGTGGCCAGAGTCCTTTAGACTTTACCTTAGAGATACATCGCGGAAACAGGCCCATTAGGTCCACCGGGTCCGCACCGACCAGCGATTACCCCGTACACTAGCACTGTCCTACACACTAGGGAAACAAATTACGATTTTTACCAAAGCCAATTAACGTACAAACCTGCATGTGAGAGGAAACCGGAGCTCCTGAAGAAAACCCACGCGGTCACAGGGAGAACGTACAAACAAATAAAGACAGCACCCATTGTCAGGATCAAACCCGTTGTAAAATTGTGTAGGATAGTGTTAGTGTGCGGGGTGATCGCTGGTCGGTGCGGTCTCAGTGGGTCAAGGGGCCTGTTTCCCCGCTATATCTCTAAAGGCGAAAGCTTCCTGAAAGCAGGACATGCAGCTGTTAGATGCGCTGATTGCGGACATCGCGGGGATGATGGACAGGAGGAAAAGCTTGTAGTTTGATCGATCAATTGTTGATTGACAGATACAGCATGGAAACAATCCCTTCGGCCCACTAAGTCCACACCAACCATTGATCGCCTGTTCATTCTGGTCCTATCCCAATTTCTCACCCACTCCCGACACACTTGGGGCAATTCACAAAGGGCCGGTTAACCTACAAAAACCCACACGTCTTTGGGATGTGGGAGGAAACCCACGCGATCACAGGGAGAGCGTGCAAACTCCACACACAGACAGCACCCGAGGTCATGATGGAACCCGGGGTCTCCAACACTGTGAGGCAGCGGCTCTACCCGCTGCGCCACTGTGCCGCCTAGTGCTGTTGGTGGGTGCCTTCGAAGAGCAAGGCAATTGCAGGCTAAGATGGAGACTTTGAGATGCCAGGTATTACTGCTTCTCCATGTAACTTGCAGTGAAAAGCGTGTGACGGTGTGTTAATCACTTAAGCTGCAGGCATGCAAATCAGCCGAGCTGGCCAAGGCACCTTGGTGTTGGTGTCTGTCCAGTTAACGCTCGCGAACAACTCAGCTGTCCGCTCCGATCGGCCTCAAAAGCTCAGCGACAGATGGTGCCCTGTCACTCCTGTTGTCACCAAACTGTAAACTGGGCCGTGGCGAATCTACCGTAGGCTGGCAGTGCCCACGGAGCACAGCTACTCCCCACTGAGCAGTGGGCAGGCTCACCAGCCTCTCCTGACACAGCAGAAGCTTGTGATTTAGCAGCAGGGGGAGCCCGGTGTGGATCGGCCACAGAGCCCGGTACGTACACAAGGCACGGTGACGCAGCTGGTAGAGCCACCGCCTCACACCGCCAGAGGTCCCGGTTCGATCCTGACCTAGGGGGCTGTCCACGTGGGGTTTACACGTTCTCCCTGTGACCTCATGGGTTTCATCCGGGTGCTCCGGTTTGCCTCCACATCCCAAAGAGAGATGAGTCTCAGTGCCCTCCATAATATTTAGGACATAGACCCATCGTTTATTTATTTTCCTCTGTACTCCACAATTTGAGATTTGTAATAGAAAAAGTCACATGTGGTTAATGTGCACATTGTCAGATTTTATTAAAGGCCATATTCATACATTTTGGTTTCACCATGTAGAAATTACAGCTGTGTTTATACATAGTCCCCCCATTTCAGGGCATCATAATGTTTGGGACACACGGCTTCACAGGTGTTTGTAATTGCTCAGGTGTGTCTAATTGCCTCCTTAATGCACGTATAAGAGAGCTCTCGGCACCTAGTCTTTCCTCCAGTCTTTCCATCACCTTTGGAAACTTTTATTGCTGTTTATCAACATGAGGACCAATGAAAGTCAAAGAAGCCATTATGAGACTGAGAAACAAGAATAAAACTGTAAGAAACATCAGCCAAACATCAGCCAAACCCTCGGTTTACCAAAATCAACTGTTTGGAACATCATTAAGAAGAAAGAGAGCATTGGTGAGCTTACTAATCGCAAAGGGACTGGCAGGTCAAGGAAGACCTCCACAGCTGATGACAGAAGAATTCATTCTATAATAAAGATAAATCCCCAAACACCTGTCTGACAGATCAGAAACACTCTTCAGGAGTCAGGTGTGGATTTGTCAATGACCACTGTTCGCAGAAGACTTCATGAACAGAAATACAGATATTACTGCAAGATACAAACCACTGGTTAACTGCAAAAATAGGTTGGCCAGGTTACAGTTTACCAAGAAGTACTTAAAAGAGCAACCACAGTTCTGGAAAAAGGTCTTGTGGACAGATGAGACAAAGATTAACTTATATCAGAGTGATGGCAAGAGCAAAGTATGGAGGAGAGAAGGAACTGCCCAAGATCCAAAAGCGTACCACCTCATCTGTGAAACACGGTGGTGGGGGTGTTATGGCCTGGGCATGTATGGCTGCTGGAGGTACTGGCTCACTTATCTTCATTGATGATACAACTGCTGATGGTGGTAGCAAGATGAATTCTGAAGTGTATAGACACATCCTATCTGCTCAAATTCAAACAAATGCCTCAAAACCCATTGGCCGGCAGTTCATTCTACAGCAAGACAATGCTCCCAAACATACTGCTAAAGCAACAAAGGAGTTTTTCAAAGCTAAAAATTTGTAAATTCTTGAGTGGCCAAGTCGATCACCCAAATCTGAACCCAATTGAGCACGCGTTTTATATGTTGATGAGAAAACTGAAGGGGACTAGCCCCCCAAAATAAGCATAAGGTAAAGATGGCTGCAATACAGGCCTGGCAGAGCATCACCAGAGAAGACACCCAGCAACTGGTGATGTCCATGAATCGCAGACTTCAAGCAGTCATTGCTTGCAAAGGATATGCAACAAAATACTAAACACTGCTACTTTCATTTACATTACATTGCTGTGTCGGGGACCAAACATTATGGTGCCTGAAAATGGGGGACTATGTATAAACACTGCTGTAATTTATACACGGTGAAACCAAAATGTATAAAAATGGCCTGTATTACAATCTGACACTTTAAACACATGTGACTTTTTTCTATTACATATCTCAAATTGTGGAGTAATTTCAATAAACGATGGGTCTTTGTCCCAAACATTATGATTGTCTCCCGGTGTGGCAGGGAGTGGATGAGCACATGGGATACTAGAGAACGAGTATGACGGGTGACTGGTGGTCATCAGGGACTCGGTGCTCCGGTTTCCTCCCACACTCGAAAGACGCACAAGTTGGTAGGCTAATTGCCGGCGAAGATACCTGCCTCAATCACCTCCTCTGGCAGCTCGTTCCGCATACCAACCACCCTCTGTATACGGATATTGAACTAGTAAAAGGGTGATTATACCAGAGACCTCTTCATTCAGACTTTGATATCATGGAGACACAAAGATCTGGAGATGCTGGAATCTGGAAGTAAAACACAAAGAGCTGGAGTAACTCACCGGGTCAGGCAGCATCTGTGGAGAAACATGGATAGGTGTCGCTACGACACAGAGGGAAGCCATTCAGCTCTAGTCTGTCCCTCTCCCTGTAGCACAAACGATTTTCCCTGCAGTGCCCGTCCAGCTTTGAAAGCCCTGGTTTGATTCTGTTTCCACTGCCCTTAAAGGATATGTGGAGAGAAGGCAGGAGACTGGGGTTGAGGGAAAGATAGATTAGCCATGATTGAAAGGCGGTTTAGACCTGATGGGCCAAATGGACTAATTCCGCTCCTATACCTGAAGAACTTCAAGTTTACAGGATAATGTTCCGACGATCGCGGTGGCTACCTGCAAGTCTGGTAGTCTCTCCGGTTTTATCCCACCTGGCCGGTTTAGCTACTGGGCAGGAATCGTGATCACAGCTGACTTAAACCTTCCTGCACAGGTTAGCCAGCTGCATTTGTTTTCCTTCAGACCCGCCCTCCCCTTGGTCCTTGCGCGAGGCTTTTTCTGTTGCTAATTTGCATGGCGGAGGAGGTGGCCTCTTCCCTCCCTCCACATCCCCCTGCTCGGCGCCTGAACCCCGGCCAGCAGGCGCTGGAGTTCCCCATCACAGTTCACGGAGTCTAACTACAAAGGATGTGCAACACTCACTGGTGCCTGTCTCAATACAGATTAACATTTTCCTGATACAGGGCCCAGATGGCTCGTGCAACCCAACTGTCCCATCCACTTAGCGTTACCCCATGCCTGCTGCTCGATCCTGCCTCCAGTCCGCTGATGTGTTCTTGCTGCACTTTGCAGGCCTCTTTTGAAGTTGAACTCTTGTGAGATCCTGCTCTGCTGGCAAGGTCGGGGCTTAAAGATAAAGCAGGCCTCAGCCGACAGCCCCTACCTTGTACAAACCAAGAACTGCAGATGCTGGTTTATGCCAAAGAAAGACGCAAAGTGCTGGAGTAACTCGGCGAGTCAGGCAACATCTCTGGAGAAAAAGGACGGGTGATGTTTCGGGTCGGCATCTGCATATCTTTGTTTGTTTCCAGTTGTGTAAACATAGTAGTCTGCCAACACCATGATAAACAGCAAAACAACGTCAGGAGTGGCACGGTGGCGCAGCGGTAGAGTAGCTGCCTTACAGCGCCAGAGGCCCGTTCAATCCTGACTACGGGCGCTGTCTGTACGGAGTTTGCACGTTCTCCTCGTGACCGCGTGGGTTTTCGCCAAGATCTCCGGTTTCCTCCCACACTCCAAAGACGTACAGGTTGGTAGGTTAATTGGCTTGGTATAATCGTAAATTGTCTCCTGTGTGTGTGTGTGTAGGTCATTGTTAGTGTGCAGGGATCGCTGGTCGGCGCAGACTCGGTGGGCCGAAGGGCCTGTTTCTATACTGTATCTCTAAACTAAACTAATATAAGAACACAAATGATAATAGTGCAAAGACAAAATGATGTCCCCAAGTCTATGTTTAAGAAGGAACTGCAGATGCTGGAAAATCGAAGGTAGACAAAAATGCTGGAGAAACTCAGCGGGTGAGGCAGCATCTGTGGAGCGAAGGGAATAGGCAACGTTTCGGGACAAAACCCTTCGTCAGACTTCAGTCTGAAGAAGGGTTTCGACCCGAAACGTTGCTTATTTCCTTTTCTCTGGAGATGTTGCCTGAACCACTGAGTTACTCCAGCATTTTGCGTCTATCTGTACAAATAGGGCGGCTCAATAACAAAGGAGGTATTTGAAAACCAGAAAGAGAATTTCAATTTACGGGCACAAGACAGATTCAAGTTTGTGACGCTGGACATCTTTCAGCGCTGAACTGTATGGGAGGATTTCCAAGGGACTGAAGTAAGGGTGGTGCAGCGGTGGAGTTGCTGCCTTACAGCGCTTGCAGCGCCAGAGACCCAGGTTCGATCCTGCCTGCGGATGCTGTCTGTACGGAGTTTGTACGTTCTCCCCGTGAGCCTCGTGGGTTTTCTGCGAGATCTTCTGTTTCCCCCCACACTCCAAAGACGTACAGTTAATTGGCTTGGTATAAATGTAAATTGTCACCAGTGTGTGTAGGGTGGTGTTAGTGTGCGGGGATCGGATCGCTGGTCGGTGCGGACTCAGTGGGCCGAAGGGCTTTATTCCGCGCTGAATCTCTAAACTAAACTGAACACAGACACATTCACAGTCCAGCAGGCAGATTCATCTCCAATAAAGCTCTGTTGACAACAACACACATTTTCAAACATAACCTAAGAGGTTAATCTCCATTCTGTCTTTTGCAAGCTGTAATGCGCCCTAAGTGTGTGCAGTTATAATTAAATCTAATTATGCAGTGTGTGGGAAATGCTGTGTAAAAATGCTATCTTTAGCTCATCTGTTGAACAGTTAGTTAGTGAAGCTTAGCTGGGGAGCGTGTGAGGCATGGTGAGTGTGAGTGTAGACCAGTCCGGGCGTCGCAGGCCTCTGCCAGTGGCCTTCAGTGGTCTATTGTATGGCACCAGAACCCATCCCCTTCTCAAGACCACCCTAGCCACACCTTAAAGGGGCCGCATCCCGTCTTGCCGCCTCGCTCATTCCCAACCGGATCTCAGGATGGCTTAATTTCCTGTTTGCCATTTTTAGCTGACAGGATAATGTGCTCTCCTTAGATTTCTGTCTGCGCCGTTTTAATGCGTTTGTTAACCCACTTAATATGAAATCTGCTACCAGTGCGGGGGTGCTAATTCAGCACAGACCAAGATTAATCCCACTAGCCCCCGCAAAGCTGGGGAGCAGGAATAACATGGTGGCTTGTCAGCCTGAAGTGGTTGTAACTTGGTCATTTCACCACTGGAGATGGGACTCACTAACTGGTTCCACCAGCGGAAAGCTTAAAGGCCCCGTCCCACTTTCCCGAGTTACTCACAAACTCTCCCGAGTTTTCCCCTTGATTCGAACTCGGGGAATGTCGGGTAATGTCAGTCGCGAGCTCGTAGGAGTCCGCAGATGTTTCGTAGCGGCTCGTAATGCCAGCCTTAGGAACTTGGGGCATCTGGTAATTCGGGACGTTTTTTCAACATACTGAAAAATGTCCACGAGTTAAAAAATAGCCCAGAGTAAAAAAATAGATCCGCGTTTGAATCAAGGGGAAAACTCAGGAGAGTTTGTGAGTAACTCGGGAAAGTGGGACAGGGCCTTTACTGTAGAATCAAGGACCTACAGATACTGGTTACAAGAAAGGGAACATTCGTACACCGCCAGACACCCAGGTTCGATCCTGACTACGGGATCTGTCTGTTTGGAGTTTGTACGTTCTCCCCTTGACCGTTTTCTCCGGGTGCTCCAGTTTTCTCCCACACTCCAAAGATGTACAGGTTTGTAGATTATTTATGAAGCTTGAGAAACATCTTCTCCTCCCTTGCCCGCACCAAGAGCGATGGTTGCATGAAACAATCTGCCAGAGAAAACTGGTACAATGGCAACATTACAAAGACATCTGGACAATATTTGGTAGGAAACGTGAGTGTGGAGGGACATGCGAAGTGCTGGGGGTAACCTCTCAGCGGGGTTTAGGCAGTATCTCTGTAATACCATGGATTGTTTCGGGTCGGGACTCTTTCAGACTCTTTTTATGTGTGAACCAGCACCTGCGGTCCTTGTATCGACTACGATGCTTTTGAGGGCGATATGGCCATGACACCCATTTAGTTGGGTATCTTGGTCGGCATGGACGAGGTTGGGCCGAAGAGCCTGCCTCTACATCAGTTGTGTTTGGCCTAATCATTGTGGCACATAGAGAAAGGGACAAGCCATTTACTTCTTGCAGATATGCTACAGAGACACTGGGGCAATTGTTATCCACTGGTTGTGCATTCTTATCCTTCATTATATGTTAATAATTCTCTGGAGGCTGACTAGTGCTTCGAAGAATCTGGAGATTGCAGGCTGGGTGCTGAAGGAGGGTCTCGAAACGTCACCCTATGTTCTCCAGAGATGCTCAGTGGTGGTCAATAGTGCTTTATTTGTCACAGACGCAACTGCGCAGTGCAATTATATTGGCATATATCACACTTGCGGGCATCGCCATAGTTTTGGCGCCATTATTCAAAGTCCAAAGTCCGGTCAGCCCGCGCGCTCGATGTAGTGGAGCAGTTCCCACGATCCGATTGTCCCTCTCCTCCCGTCTCCTCGCTCGGCCATCTTTGTGTCCCGGGGTCGCCTCCTGCAGCCGACCTTGAAAGTGATGGAGACAATACCGCGGCTCACCTTCCCAAATGTCCTTGCTCCTCTCGTCCCTCCTGCTTCTGCCATCCGACGAGCCTACAGGCGAGGTCTCACCAACCTTTGAACTTTTGGGTGAGGTCCTACTGACCTTCAAACCTTTCGGTGAGGTCCTACTGACCTTTGATACTTTAGGTGAGGTCCTACTGACCTTTGATCCTTTGGGTGAGGTCCTACTGACCTTTGATCCTTTGGGTGAGGTCCTACTGACCTTTGATCCTTTGGGTGAGGTCCTACTGACCTTCGATCCTTTGGGTAAGGTCCCATGGCTGCGGCACCTCAGGAAGACCTACGCCACGCAGCACCTCGGGAATACTGCCTGACCCACTGAGTTACTCCAGCACTTTGTGTCCTTTTGTGTATTAACCAGCATCTGCAGTTGTTTATGTCTGCAGGAAGTACCTGCCTGATCCCTGGTGCCCCAGTGCGGGCAGCTAACAACCTGGGTGATCCTCTATAAACACCAGCGACTGACATTCCTCTCCTCTTCTGCTTCTCTTCCAGGATTTGGCTTTGTAACTTTTGAAAGTGAAGAAGTTGTTGAAAAAGTCTGTGAAATCCACTTCCATGAAATCAATAATAAAATGGTAAGTGGCTGCGGTTCGGATCGAAGGAAGGTCTGTCCCCGCTCCCCTTCAACACCCTCGCGCAGAGCCACGCAGCGCTACACAGGATACCCAGCAGGGGGTGCTAGGTGCGGATTGGACATTTGATGCCACACACAAACACCAAACCCACACGAGCGATCGCAGACACACGCACAGGCCAACGTGTAGATGCATGCGAGCACACGCACGCACGGACACGTGTACACATCCACATACAGACGGAATCATGCACACATACAAACGTGCACACCTGTGCATACACCCACGCAGACACACACACCCACATTCACAGACACATGCTCGCATCCACGTGTGCATGCATACGCACACACGCAACATATACACATATGCGCAGACACATGTACACTTCTACACTCTCACACACACAAACAGACACAGACGCACACGCACACATCCAGGCACACATCTATGCGTGCACACGCACACACACAACACCTGGATAAATTGTTTTCTCTTGAATGCTGGAGGTTGAGGGGAGACCTGATATGAAGTATATAAAATTATGAGAGGCAGAGATAGGTTAGGCAGTCAGAACCTTTCTCCCAGGGTTGAAATAGTATGGATTAGAGGGAATAGCTTTCAGGTGAGGGGGTGAAAGCATGAAGGAGATGTGCTAGAAATGAAAGAGACAAGAGGTGACTAAAAGAGATTGAAAGGATGTTGATAAGGAGAAATGAAAGAGGGGTGAAATGTGGGACGTGGGTGGAAGGGGTGGGTGAGTGGGAGAAACGGGTGTGGCCTAGGCTGAATTGTGCCCGCCTTTACCCTATGGAGTAGGCAGAATGGTCTGGAAAGCCTTTCTGAATCATGTAGTGTGCGGTAATAATGAGCTTTGCGGAGCAGGGCTGAGGGGTCTAGTGTGGAAGCTACCTGCTACACTCACAGTTGCTTTACCCTGGCCAATAATATGCAGCTGGGAGCCGCAGGCTGTGTTTTTTCATAATTGCCTCATTGAATTTTAATTTTAGCTTGCAATTAAGAAAAAAAAAATCACATCAAATGATGTTCCCCTTTAAAAACCATATGGTCACATCCCTTCAGACTAATGTTGAAGAGATTAAGCTCCTATTTCTATTACCTCCAGCATTCACCAGAGGCCACAGGCTTGGCAGAGACTGGGCCCAGGGGCAGCCGTGCTAACAGCCGGCCTCTGGTAAAAGCCTTGTACATCCTCCACTGGAGCAGTGAACAAGGCTCATCGGTTCGCCTTTCCTCACAACCTTGCCTCCCCAAACTCCCCCTCCCTCCCACTCTGTTTGTTCAGAGATAACCAGGACGACACAGTCCAGGCCCAGAGGAACCTCAGTACAATAAGGTGAGGGCCTTACATCAATCCAGACAGAACAAAATTCCCAATCAGCATGTTTATTCAAATATTTATTATAACGTAGAACAGTACTACGGCCCACAATGTCTGTGCTGAACACGATGCCAAAATAAGCTAATCTCCCATGTTTGCATGTGATAAACTTCACTCCATTCCACCCAACAAACAGCAAACAATGGCCTGTTTCCTTTATCATCATTCACTTTTTGCAAATCTTTCTTTCATTGTTCTTTATCTCTCTACATCATCTCCTATATTTCTCGTTTCCCTTATCCCTAACCAGTCTGAAGAAGGGTCTCGACCTGAACCGTCACCCATTCCTTCTCTCCAGAGATGCTGCCTGGTCCCGCTGAGTTACTCCAGCTTTCTCTCCATAAGCCTCTTTAAATCCACTATCGTACCCGTTATGGGCCAGTCCCACTTAGGCAATTTGTTTCAGTAACTTCCGGTGACATAGTCGTAGCAGGTCGCCGAAAAACCGGCGACTGAACCCCCTTATGACAATGTCTATGACAATGTCTACAACAACCTACCACCTAGTCGACATCAAGCTACGGCAAGCTACCGACAGCCGGCGACCCATTAGGACGTCCGCCTACGACCACACCTACGACAACCTACGTCCTCCCGCGACAAGCTACGACAAGGTAAGTCAATTCAGTCGCCGGTACCTGTCGCCGGTTGACGTGGGTTGATGTAGGTAGTCGCCAATAGTCCAGCGCCGGCGGCAAACTACGACAGCACCTACGTCAGGAGATGTCAAACTGTGACAAGCCCACGGTCGCCGACTGTCGCCGAAACGTTTTGAACATTTCAAAATCCAGCGGCGACCAGTGAAAACGTGACGATTCTTTGGGCGACTGAGGAGACTACACAGGCGACGCTCCAGCGATCATGTGGCGACAGCCCAGTCGCCTATAAAATCGCCCAAGTGGGACAGGGGCTTTACAGGTCCCACACATCTTCTTTAAACTTTGCCCCTCTCACTTTAAAACATCGCTCTGTAGTCTTTGACATTTCCGCACCCTAGACAAAAGAGGCTCTGAATGTCGACCCTTTCTGTGCCTCCAGTGTTTTTATTTTATTTCTTATTTTTAAACACAATTAACAAACATTTAGACAGGTACATGGGTAGAACAGGCCTAGAGGGATATGGACCAAACACAGGCCGGTGGGACTAGTGTAGATGGGACATGTTGGCCGGTGTGGGCAAAGGCCTGTTTCCATGCTGTAAGACTCTATGACTATGACATTGCCATCTTGGGAAAGGGAATAAGCACAAATAGAGTGATCCCGCCTGGTCCACTGTTGAAGATACTTTTTTCATCGGCTATTTCAACAGCAACGATATTTGAGGGCAGCACGGTGGCACAGCGGTAGAGGTCCTGCCTTACAGCGCCAGAGACCAGGGTTTGAATGGTGACTAGAGGTGCTTGTTTGTATGGAGTTTGTACAGTCTCCTTGTGGCGTGCGTGGGTTTTCACTGAGATCTTAGGTTTCCTCTCACACTCCAAGGACGTACGTACAGGTTTGTAGGATAATTGGCTTGGTGTAAAACTGTAAAACTGCTCCCTCGTGTGGGCCGGTCTCTGTGGGCCAAAGAGCCCGTTTCCGTGCTAAACCAAACTCTGCCTCTGCAAGCTGGCCTGATCATAACAGTGAGGAAATTGGATAGAGGTGGATGTGGAGGTAGAGAGTACATGTAGGATGAATGTGTTCCCATTGGTGATATATCGCGAGGACCAGGGACAGAGTGATGGAGATCCATTATCAACCATTATCAACACAAGGAAATGGTCCTTATTGTACTGTCTGAGAGAGAGGTAGAACATAGAAGAGCACATCACAGGCCCATGGGCCCACAATATCTGTGCCGAGCATGATGCCAATATGAACTAATCTCCTCTGCCTGCACGTGATCCACATCCCTGCATTCCCTGCACCACCTTTCATGCACAGCTACAATTATCAGCTTATTGGGAACAAGCTGTCCTTGAACCTGGGGGTCACAGTTTTCAGACTCCTGTACCTTCTTCCCGATGGTAGGAGTGAGATGTGAGCGCGGCCAGGGTTTGTGCTGGTCTCCGATGATGCCGGCGGCCTTTCTGAGGCAGCACCTCCTCTCGATCCCTTCGATGGTGGTGAGGTCAGTACCCGTGATGGAGCTGAAATCTGAAGTAAAAAAACACTGGAAACACTCAGCTGGTCAGACGGCATCTGTGGGAAGAGAAACCGAGTTAACGTTTCTGGTTGCGGACACTTTGTCCGAAATGTGCTGACAAAGGGCCTTAGTTAACCTGAATCACTGACACTGAATCCCTTCCCACACTAGGACACAAAGAGCTGGAGTAACTCAGCGGGTCAGGCAGCATCTATGGAGAAAAGGACTAGGTGACGATTTGGGTCGAGACCCTTCTTCAGACTGAGAGTCACAATACACGTGACGATAATCCAAAGTCAGTATTGAGTCCGGGGAGAGGGACACGAGAGATACAGACGGAGATGTGGAGATAGATATGCAAAAAGTAACGATGATCAAGGGAAGGTGGGTCCACTGTTGGCTGTGGGCTCGGTGAATGACCAGTTGTACAGACAGTGAAACTCAACAGGACGACAGTGAAACTTGGACAACGACTAAGGTGGGGAGGCACAGCGTCTCTGGATCACAGGATAGCACTGATCCCATTCGAGTGATCACGATAAAGTGTGAAGGCATAGTGAGCTGAATGGAACAAAACAGCACAGCCCATTGATCGAGGGAGAAATGGAGGATTAAAACCCCATTGCATTCCTGTAGCACCTTCCACAACGTCTTGCTCATGAAATATCCTCAAAGTGCAGTCACTCGTGTAGGAGAAGCCAGGCGCCAGACCCATCTTCTTCTGGGTTATCTTTACTAGATTGAAGAATGGTCTCGACCCGAAACATCACCTATCCTTGTTCTCCAGAGATGCCATCTTCGGTGTAAACCAGCATCTGCAGTTCCTTCCTACACATTTCATGTTGCTATCTGGCCTGCTGAGTTACTCCAGCACTTTGTGTCCTTTGGTGTATTAACCAGCATCTGCAGTTCCTTGTCTCCTCCCACAGACGCGGCCTGACCTGCCTGAGGACTTCCGGTGTTCAATGTTTTATTGTAGCGGGCGCTCCTTGTCTTGCGCGCTCGCTCGGTGTGGCTCTGTGTTTCGCCCTCACCCTGCAAGCAAGCACGTCAGGCCATGTGCACTGAGGATTACTGGGTTATATCCAGAGGACTTAATAAGGCCAGCGACAGATGCAAACATTGTGACTGATGAATAGATAGTTTGTTTGACCATGATCCGTGTGCATGTCTGCACATCTACAAAACCGCATCCAAAGGCTTAAGCTCTTCACCCTCGCCTGACACTTTAATACAGGACATACAAAGGCCGTGCCTGAATTCTGGTTCAATTTGCCGCATGCAGGCCCTTAGTGAGTGTGTGATAACTGCAGGAATCTACCACAGTCCCACCTGCAATCAACCTCGCCCGTTTAGTTTAGATTAGTTTAGAAATACAGCGTGGAAACAGGCCTTCCGCCCCACCGAGTCCACACGGACCGGCGATCACCAGGACACTAGTTCAATCCTACACACACTGGGGACAATTTACAGAAACCAATTAACCTACAAACCTGCAGGTCTTTGGGAGGAACCCAGCGCACCCGGAGAAAAACCACGTGGTCACAGAGAGAACGTGCAAACTCCGTACAGACAGTACCTGAGGTCAGAATCGAACCCGGGCCTCTGGCGCTGTAAGACAGCAGTTCTACCGCTCTGCCACTGTGCAGCCCCCAATCACTGCCGATAGACTCCCTTTCATATTCACACCCTCCTCATCTCCTTTCACCCTAACTCTAAACCTCACACAGAGCGTGGTGGTGTATGGAACGAGCTGCCGGAGGAGGTAGTTATAGCTGGTATCACAACAACTTATAAAAGACATTTACACCGGTACTTGGAAAGGAAAGGATTCGAGAGATATGTCTGTATCTGGGGGGAGTTGATACTATAATGGGGAGAATGAAGAAAGTTGGATTAGATCAGTGTGTGTGCTGGTCAGCATGGAATCGGTGGGCTGAAGGGCCTGCTCCCGTGCAGTACCTTCTACACTGCTGTGGGCGACATCTCGACACACCGCTGTAACTGGGCACTCTCGTCCCCTCCCACGCCCCCATCGCCACATCACATTTCCTTTGCAAGACCATCGTTCACTTTCACAGTAATGGGAAAGCCAATTGCACTGCTATTTGCAATTAAAACATTCCAGGTCCTCTGTCAGTGTAGCATAGCAACGGCAGTACGCGCCTATTTACATAATGAGAAGAACTTGCTTGTCCCACTTATTGGGATTCTCTCTGGTAACAGTGCTTCATGTTCGGATGCGATCAAAGCCTTCATCTGGGAACAGCGTGGAACACTCTCGGCGCTTGTGTCTTTGGCTTGCAAATTCTACAGCACAAAGGTAGTGAGGGACCTGGTTGCTAACAACATCAGATTGTGTTAATGAAATCTCTTCATCCCGTTTCATTTGGGGCCTTCCATCTGCGACCTCCTTGCAGACTGTAAATGGAAACTGGAGCAGAGAAAAAGGAGATAACAGGATCAATATCATTTATAAATATCATTAATAAACCCGTTTCCCCCTTTGCCTTGCGAAAGACGAAGAAATGAAACAAATGTAGTTTAGTTCAGAAGTACAGCGCGGAAACAGGCCCTCAGCCCACCGCGACTGCGCCCGCCAGCGGTCCCCGCACATTAACACCAGCCTACACGCACTGGGAACAATTTGCAGTTATACCAAGCTGACAGTATTAGCCCACAAACCTGCGCGTCTTTGGAGTGTGGGAGGAAACCGAAGATCTCGGAGAAAACCCACGCAGGTCACGGGAAGAACAGGATTGAACCCGGGTCCCTGGCGCTGTAAGGCAGCAGCTCAACCGCTGCATCACCGTGCCACCCCCTTTTGTTTTATACCCAACTTTTAACCTAGGAATTACTCTGCAGAGAGATCGCCTTTAATTTCCCCCGAAGTGCACTCTGCCAACAAGAGGGAACCTCGGGCCAGTCATGTCAGTACTTAGCAGTCTGTTAAACTCCAAACCCTGCCAGTGGACTCCCCAAAGCCAAGTGGAAACTGTTAACTGACACCTCCATTCCATTCAGTCCCCCTGCCAAGCTGGCTTTATCACTGGGTCATATGCAACCTGGTAAAATATTGTACTACAGGACTCTGTGACACCTACTTCAGATTTGCGGAGGCAAAGTGCAGGGGCACTGTAGCAAGCAAACGGAAGTGTCCTCGATGCAGTCGGCATTAATGAGAGCTGCCAAGACTGGGGTGGAATGTCATTTTGCAGCTCTCATTAGCAGACAGACGGTCCCAGAGATGAGACACGGGAAGGAAATGGAGGAGGACGTCAGCTCCCTGGAGCTCCATTTGAGCGAGACAGGTGGATATCATTCTGCTGGACTGCAAAGAATATTTGTTTTATATGTGCAACGGCAAACATAGCTCCAGAAATGGCCATTCCCCACAGCTGGGAAGCTGCTGACCTCAAAACCCGGTCCCCATGTAAGTTAGTGAAGGGCCTGTCCCACTTGGGTGTCATTTGCGCATCATGCAGATGGTGCGTGAAGATATTGTACATCCCAAAACCCCAACCGCGCGTCACTGCCTACGTCACCACGCACCATGCGCACGTAATGCGCACCATGCGTGACGCGTGAGTGGTGTGAATTATGTCGCGTAGATTACGCGCAAATGAGGTCCAAGTGGGACAGGCCCTTTAGTTAGTAGGTTAGTTGGTTTAGCTTATTGTCACGTGTACCGAGGAACAGTGAGAAGCTTTTGTTGCAGGATGAACCTGGTCGAGAGTAGAGGAAAGACAATTCATGATTACAATCGAGCCGTCCACAGTGTACAGATACATGACAACATGAATAACGTTAGTGCAAGATAACGGCAGTAAATACCGATCAAAGATAGTGGAAGGGTCTCCAATGAGGTAGACAGTAGTTCAGGACCGCTCTCCAGTTTCTATACCTTTTGCCCGATTGGAGAGGAGAGAAGAGGGAGTAAGCAGGGTGCGACTCGTCCTTGATTATGCAGGCGGCCTTGCAGAGGCAATGGAGTCAGTGGGAGGGAGGTTGGTTCGTGCGACGGTCTGGGCTGCGCCCACAATTCACTGCAATTTCTTGTGGTCTTGGATTGAGCTGTTCCCAAACCCAGCGGTGATGCATCCCGATAAAATGCTATCTGCGGCGCATCTGTAGAAGTTGGTGAGAGTTGTAGGGGACATGCCGAGCCTCCTGATGAAGTAGAGATGTTGGTGTACATTTTATGATCACAGCCTGCCACCATTTACAAGGGAATAAGGATGCAAGGCCGCATTTTCAGAACGGCACCCAGTGCAGTTGGTAGAACTGCTGCCTCACGGGACCGGAGATCCGGGCGCGATCCCAACCCCGGCTGCTGTCTATGTGGTGTTTGCACATTCGCCCCGTGACCCCGTGTGTTACCTCTGTTCAGTTTAGTTTAGAGACACAGCGTGGAAACAGGCCCTTCGGCCCACCGAGTCCACTCCGACCAACGATCCCTGCACACCAACTCTATCCTACACACACTGGGGACAATTTACAGTTACACCAAGCCAATTAACCTACAAACCTGTATGTCTTCGGAGTGTGAGGTGTGTGATGTGGAAGCCGGAGTTCCTGAGTAAGTCCACGTAGATACAGGAGAACGTACAAAACTCCACAGTCAGGATTGAGCCAGGGTCTCCGACGTTGGTCCTAGACTCTCCCACTTGTGGAAACATCCTCTCCACATTCACTCTATCCAGGTCTTTCACTCTTTGGTAAGTTTCAATGACCCTCCCTCATCCTTTCCACCAACCAATTCAATGGATCCTTAAATATGAGCCCAATAAATGGCTTCTCTCCTGGCTTTCAGTCTTGCCCTGTTTAAAGTGTAAATCAATCCTGAGAATGTGTGTCTATCGCTGTTAAGCCCAGCACTTATCACATAACGCTAGAGGGTGATGGATGGCTGTAGCCCATTAAATAGATCTGTGGCCCAGGTTATTCTGCAGAGAAAATGCCCAGCATCTCTCATCTTTCCATATCACTAGACATCCTCCACGCTTGGCAAATTGTGCCAGGGTCTTGGGGTTCACCATGATTTTTTATTTGTGTTTCCATTCACACACTCCAAATTTTCAAGCCAGGCAGTCTTGCTGGCAGACCTGAAGATGTAGCCATCTTGACTGCAAAGAGCACCTCAGATTTTCTATCCACGGCAAGCCACACAGTGCACGGGCCTGAGTTCCCTCGCCAAGCATTTCTTTCCTTTAGTAAACTAAAACCTTTAAATAAGGTATCTTTAATACAATACAATACAATAATACTTTATTAGCCAAGTACGTTTTGCAACATGTGAGGAATTTAATTTGCCAAGTCAGTCATACAAATAAAAAGCAACGGAACACACAAAACACATTTTAACATAAACATCCACCACAGTGACTCCTCCACATTCCTCACTGTGATGGAAGGAGGAAACAAGTTCAATCTCTTCCCTTCTTGGCTTTCCCGCGGTCGAGGGCCTTGAACCCTCCGTTGACGGGACGATCTTGGCTCCCGTAGCTGGCGGCGTTTGGGCCCTCTGCGTCGGGGCGATCAGCTCCCACATTGGAGGGGATGTCAGCTCTCCCGCGCCGGGCGATCAGACCCTGGGTCGGGGCTGGTTGAACCTCTGCGTCGTTGGAGCTCCAGACCCGGCCTCTCCCGAGACTGCGAGCTCTCGATGTAAATCCACAGGCCTCGGTTGGAGCGATCCCAGGCAAGGGATCGGCTCCGATGTTAAGACCACGCCCCGCGGTGGGGCTCAACCCGAGAAGGCCTCCAGCTCCATTGATGTTAGGCCGCAGAGCGACAGGAGATACGATCCAGAAAACAATCGCATCTCCAGCAAGGCAAGAGGCTGAAAAAAAAGGTTTCCCCAGACACCCTCCCCCTACACAAACTTTTTAAACGCACTAAAAATAACAAAAAAACCCGAAAAAACAAACAGACTGTTGGCGGGGCTGCCAATTGTGCGGCGCCCCCTGGTGGTATATTTTACCATTACTTTAAAAAAGAACACGGAAAAGAATTAAAGAACGCAAAGTCCTGGAGTAAGTCAGCGGGTCAGGCAACATCGTTAGAGAACACGGGAAGGTGCAGTTTTGTTTAGCGTCATGTGTACTGAGCTTTTGTTACGTGCTATTTGGAGATGTGCGTTTTCACACTTCTCTACCTTTTGCCCAATGGGAGAGGGGAGAGGGGAGAAGAGGGAGTGACTAGGGTGCGATTCGTCCTTGATTGTGCTGCTGGCATAAGTGTAAAAGGAGTCAATGGAAGGGTTTGGTTTGTGCGATGGTTGGGGCTGCGTCCACAAATCGCTGCAATTTCTTGCAGTGTTGGACGGAGCTGTTCCCAAACCAAGCGGTGATGCAAGCCAATAAAATGCTTTCTGCGGCGCACCTGTAGAAGTTGGTGAGAGTTGGGGGGGCATGCCAATCTTCCTAAGCCTTGTAAGGAAGTAGAGGCTTTCTTGGCTATTGGCTTAGCTAGTCTAGAACAAGTTGTTGGTGATATTTACTCCTAGGAACTTGAAGCTCTCAACCATCTCTACTTCAGCAGTGTATACCCTGGTATACAGCAATGTATACCAGGGTATGTGTACCACTTCCGTTCCTGAAGCCAATCACCATCTTGTTTAGAGTCAGGACCCTGCTTAAACCAGCAACTGCAGTTCCTTGTTTCTACGCGGATAAGAATTGCCCTTAAATCAAACACCTACTTATCCTCCGTTAATTAACAAATACTAATCACACTCGAGACCACATCCCACTCCAAATGCGGCTTACTATAACGCAAAGTCCATACTCTTGCCTTGTCTAATTAGGTGCAGTTGGAAAAAAGCCACCGCTCCCTTTCACTCTGCAACAGAAAAACCTTTGTGATGGTTAATGAACACTTTCCATGAACTTGGTGGCAGGAATGTAAGGGGATGGACGGGATTAAGGAATGTAGGCTGACGCTGAAGGGGGTCAGATGGAGATAGGTGGAAAGAGGCTGGCTCGGAGCTCCCGTGCCGCACTTTCTCTGTAATTACCGAGGCAGAGTGATATGAAAAATTTGTTTCAGTACATCTGCAAAGTAATATTTTCACTGTGACATTGTCACTGTAGCAACAGAAGATTGACACTCGCTGACTGGTCTCCGACAAGTATTTTCTGTCAGAAACTAACTCCTGTTAAATCCCTGCTTTGTTAAGATGTTGCGGCATTATGAATAGGATCAGTGCACATTCTGAACAGATGCCGCCTGTGTGCTGGCTTGGATTTAGAGGTCTATAAATAAGGCTTGTTGCAATAAACTTGTCAGATTCTAACTCAAAGCATAAAGCGAGTTGACTCACAAGCCCCCATTACCTGAGCTGTTTGTCAAAAAACAAACCCAATTTAAATTTGTTTGATGGAATACTTTTTGTCGTTATCTCCCGGGCTGTAGTCCCTGGGAAACTGCGATTCCATCTCACAGACCAGAGACTGCTGCCAATCCCAGCCGTCAGATTAGGTGTGCCGTGTCGTGCCGGTAGAAAAGCACAAGGGGGATGGATAGGATGAATGCACTTTTTCATAAACCTATGTCCCTCTGGTTCCCGATTCCCCTACTCTGAGCAAAAGACACTGCGCATTTACCCAATCTCCCCCCCCTTGCACGGGATCCAAGGAGAGATAGCTGAATGGATATAAAATTGGCTTTATAAGAGGAAGAGTCCTTTTCCCCCCCCAGAGTAAGGGAATCAGGAATTAGAGGGTAGAAGCAAGATACTGCAGATGCTGGTTTACAAAAGGTGCTGGAGTAACTCAGCGGGTGGAGCAGCATCTCTGGAGAACATGGACAGGTGACGTTTCAGGTCTAAGCCATTCGCCCCGGAATTAAGAATTAGAGGGCATAGGTTTAAGGTGAGAGGGGAAAGATTTAATAGGAACTTTTTATTAGACAAGAGTGCTAACTCTGCTGGAGAAACTCTGCTGGCGAGGCAGCATCTGTGGAGTGAAGGAAATAGGCAACATTTCGGGTCGCAACCCTTCTTCAGTAGACATTTTGTCTACCTTCGATTTTCCAGCATCTGCAGTTCCTTCTTAAGCAAGTTTTTAGTTGTTGCCACACACCCGCCAGAGACCCGGGGCGCTGTCTGCGTGGAGTTTGCATGTCCTCCCTGTTATCACATGGGTTTCCTCCTCTGGCTGCTCTGGTTTCCTCCCATATCCCAGCGACGTGTGGGTTTGTATGTTAATTGACCTCTGTAAATTGCCCCTAGTGTGTAGGGAATGAATGGGAATGTGGGAAAGCATAGATCTAGCGTAGATTCGGTGGGATGAAGAGCCAGTTTCCATAGTGTATCTCCAAACTAAACACTTTACATGAAGATCGACCAAGTAACTGGAGGCTCTCAATCAGGAGCCACGGGAGGGCAGTGGAGCGTTGAGCCCTGTATCACAAGGGGAAAGGTCGATGCAAGGAACTGCAGATGCTGGTTTACAAAAAAAGACACAAAGTGCTGGAGTAACTCAGTGGGACAAACAGCATCTCGGGAGAACATGGTAGAAGCATCCCAACCTGAAACATCACCTATCCATGTTCTCCAGAGATGCTGCCTGAACCAGCTCTGCCTGCTCCAAACTAAACCGCTGTTATTCCAGCACTTTATGTCCTCTTTCATCAAAAGGGAAAAGCCCTATACTCCATTGAACTGCTGCAGCACAGCCCATTCAGGCCATTCAGCCCATCAACTGGCTTGGCTGTTTGCTCTAACGTTGGTCTGATTATGTCTTTTGTTTCTTCTTCCCCCTTTCCCACCCCTCCCCCCCCCCCCCCCCCCTCCTTCCTCCCTTCCTCGCTCCCCCCCCCCCCCCAACAGGTAGAATGTAAGAAGGCACAACCGAAGGAAGTAATGTTCCCGCCAGGAACTAGAGGCCGGGCCCGGGGTTTGCCGTACACCATGGACGCATTCATGCTGGGCATGGGAATGCTGGGTAAGATCACAGCTACGCTCCGTTACATTGAGTCATAGAGTGGTAAAGTGTGGAATCAGGCCCTTCACCCCAACTTGCCCACACCGGCCAACATGTCCCATCTACACTAGTCCCACCTGCCTGCATTTGGCCCATATCCCTCTAAACCTGTCCTATCAATGTACCTGTCTAAATGTTTCTTAAGCATTGCAATAGCACCTGCCTCAACTACCACCTCTGGCAGCTCGCGCCATACACCCACCACCCTTTGTGTGAAAAAGTTACCCCTCGGGTTCCTATTAAATCTTTCCCCCCTCACCATAAACCTATGATCCTCTGGTTCTCGATTCTCCTACTCTGGCCAAGAGACTCTGTGTCTACCCGATCTATTCCTCTCATGATTATATACACCTCTACACGTTCACCCCTCAACCTCCTGCACTCCAAGATATAATGTCCTAGACTGCTCAACCTCTCCCTGTAGCTCAGGCTCTCGAGTCCTGGTAACATCCTTGTAAATCTTCTCTGCTCCCTTCACATCCGTGGCCAAGGGATTGGGTTGTTGACTCCTACAGGTTTCTGAAGGGAGAGGTTTAAAATGGTAAAATGACCCGACATAGGGCTTTAATAGCCGGGTTATTTCAGTCAGTGCAAACTCTACCTATCAATCCAAGGAGAATTTCAAAATTAAATTAGTGCGTACAGTGTAGAGAGATCGCGCAGCATGGAAAGAGGCCCTTCGGCCCACCGGGTCCACGCCGACCAGCGATCACCCATTCACACTAATTCTATCCCATCCCACTTTTCCTACGCACACGGGGGAATTCACAGAGGCCAATTAATCTACAAACCCGCACGTCTTTGGGATGTGGGAGGAAACCGGAGCCCCCATCGCCAGAGGTCAGGATTAAACTCGGAACCCTGGAAATGTGAGGCAGCAGCACTACTTGCTGCACCGTTCCCCCCCCCCCCCCCCCCCCCCCCCCCCCATTGCTTGTAAGATTCCAAATTGAGATTGATTTGTTGTCAATAATCCGAGAGATGAGGGGTTAGGAAATTATAGTCATGGTAGAAACATAACTACAGGTGCTGGTTCATACCAAGGATAGGCACAAAGTACTGGAGGCGTCAGAGTCTGAAGAAGGGCGGGCCAGTGGCGCAGCGGTCGAGTTGCTGCCTCACAGCGCCAGAGACCCGGGTTCAATCCTGACCATGGGTGCTGTCCGTGCACAGTTTGTACATGCTCCCCGTGACCTGCGTGGGTTTTCTCTGGTTTACTCCCACACTCCAGACGTACAGGTTTGAAGGTTAATTGGCTGGGTATAATTGTAAATTGTCCCTAGCATGTGTAGGAGAGTGTTAGTATGTGGAGTGCTCGCTCGTCAGTGCAGACTCGGTGGGCCAAAGGGCCTGTTTCCACACTGTATCTCTAAACTTAACTTAAAGGGTCCCGACCCGAAACATCACCAACCCTTTTTCTGCACAGTTGCTGCCTGACCCGCTGCGTTACTCCTTCACTTTGTACCTGTCGATATTCAATGGTAGACAGTTCCGATCTAGCTGGAGGCTAGAACAGATTGGATGGGGGGAATGGCCTCACTGTCCTCCCCTGAAATGCTCAGATTATTGCCGAGGCCCCACAGGGATGGGTCTGCAGGGTCACATCATTAACCTCACATTAGTTCCGTCAGGTTTGGCTGGATGCGGTGAGAAAGCAATTTACCTGAGGTGCAATTTGCAAGGACTCTGTGATCGCATTTGCAAATGTCTCTGGTCTGAGAGCTGGCATGAAGAGGTGAGGGATTGCAGCTACAAGCTCCCAGCTCCTGGACCTCGTAGCTGTGGGATTCTGAAATAACTTGGAATTGCATCGGCGAGCAATGGGAAAAAAACCATCTGATATGAATCCAGGACGTAGAACCACATCTCTTTCGGGTGCGGCACAGTGGCGCAGCAGGTGGAGCTGCTGCCTCACAGTCAGAGACCCGGGATCGATTTTGATCTCGGGTGCTATCTGCGTGGAGTTTGCACACCCCCCCCCCCCCCCCCCCCCCCCCCCCCCCCCCCAAGTATTCCATCAAGTCCCGACATGACCGCTGGGTTTCCTCTCACATCCCAGAGACGTTTAGTTTGTTGTCACGTGTACCGAGGTGCAGTGAAAAGCTTTTGTTGCGTGCTATCCAGTCAGCAGAAAGATAATACATGATTACAGTCGAGACATTTACAGTGTGTAGATGCATGATAAGTGAAGAACATTTAGTGCAAGGTAAACCCAGCAAAGTCTGATCAAAGATAGTCCAAGTGTCACCAATGATGGTAGATAGTAGTTTCAGCCGCTGCTCTCTGCTTGTGGGTAGGTGGTAGAGCGGCCCCGAATGCAGGAGTGGAAGTAAAGTGGATGAACCACCGATCAGTGGTTTGCAGGATGACTTGATTGGTTGGACGGTGTCTGTCGTGTTTCCTCCTTGCAGTTCTGGGCACCTCGGCCTTCGTTCTTCTTCTTCTTGCGATTAAATCAAAGTATTTAGATCTCACGAAGGCTGGGCTCTGGCGGAGGGAAGCCCCATCTCCATTCAGGCGCTGCCATTGTGAAACGCCCACTCCAGCACCAGGTCTGTTGAGCTTCACCCATGCTCCTCCGGGGAGGTCAGACAGACCCTGGACAGCTTTTATCTGGTGGTTCATACACGTTGATCTGGTTTCAAACAGATGTTTGCACCTTGTTCTTGCCCTTCCATCTATATTGTAAATCATTAGACTCTCTCTGCACTATCTTTGTCCCTTATTTTCTCTCTCTCTCTCGTACACCCACTCTTTCTCCCACTAGCCCCCTCATTTCCCTTAATCCATCTGTTTCTCCTGTTGCCCAATTTAGCCTTCATCTCGTTCTTTCCAGAATGCTCCTTTCTCACTCACTCCTCCCTCTTTCTCTCTCTTCACTTCTCTCTCTTTTTCCTCTCACTCTCTCTCTCTCCTTTCTTCTCTCTTTTTCTCTCTCACTCTCTCTCCTCTTCTTCTCTTCTCTCTCCTCTCTCTCTCCCTCTCTCTCCCTCTCTTTCTCCTCCCTCTCTCTTTCTCTCTCTCTCCTCCCTCTCTCTCTCCCCCTCTTTCTCTCCCTCCCCTCCCCTTTTCTCCTCCCTCCCTCCCTTCCCTCTTCTCGCTCTCTTCTCTCTCTCTCCTCCTCTCTTCTCTATCGCCTCCTCCTCTCTCTCTCTCTCTCTCTCTCTCTCTTCTCTCTCTCCCTCTCTTCTCTCATCTCTCTCTCTCTCTCTCTCTCTTCTCTCTCCTCCTCTCTCTCTCTCTCTCTCTGTCCCCTCTTCCCTCTTCGATGTGCCCTTCTGTTTACCCCCCTTTTCCGTTTGCTCCCTTTCCTGCGATTTCTCTCGCTCTCCCTTTCACTCCACATTTCTTATGCATTTAATCATTCTCTGCACTATTACCAGACCTGACCAGCCTAATCCCACCTTGTTTTGCTATCTTAATGTCACTCAGATATCAGTTTTAATCTTCAAGCTTTGATAGAAGTGCACTAATGCCGTGCTAAAAATAGTCTTCAATCCTTCTTCCCCCCTCTCTATTTTTATGGCCGTTCCTCACTCTTCCTCTCTGTCTCTTTCTTTTCCCATTCCCTGTTTTCCCTCTTTATTTATCTCTTCTGTTTTATTCTGTTGCTCTTTCACTGTCCTTCACTGCAGGAGCTAGATCTGAAAACAATTTTAAATTTTAATGTTTAATGAAAGAAAAATAACCAAGTAGACGTGACTAACTGGATTTCTTGCACTCGTGCGTTTGGAACGCGTCAAATACCTCTCCTGCTGTTTTAGTGGGGTTAAAATAAATCTCCATCAAAGTAGTGGTGAAATGAGGTTTGATATAAGCCTGTTAAAACAAAAGCGTAATAAGTCTCCCAGTAGAAATATCTGCTACACTGTTAATGGCTTTAGTTGTGAAGTGGCCCTCCTTTGAAAACTCAAAACAGCTTTACCTCAGAGCACTAAAATCATTTTTCAAACACAGCATCAGTCTGACTACATCAGGCTGGTAACCAATTTCTTTTATTGACCCAAGTTGTCTAAATGACTTGTTAAATCACAGAAAACAAGACCTTGGCAAAGGGATTTGGGCAATGAAATATAAAGCGGAGTAAAACTGAATTGTCGAAATAATGACTTGGATCATTCTTTTTGGTTAACAATCAGTCTCTGGCCTGCTCACTCGCACACATACTAAACAGTTCACCCACACACACAACACCTCACAGCTGTGCACGCACACACACACACCCTCACCCTCACACACACCCTCACACACCCTCACACACTGCACCACACACACACACCTGCACAACACCACCCTCACACTGCACACATTGCACACACCCTCACACCTGCACACATTGCACACACACACCTCACACACACACACACACACACACACACACACACACACACATACACCACACACACACACACACACACAAATATTGTTCAGAAATGGTGCAATTTACTGTAATTTACTCCAATCCAGAATGGGAGTTTGGCTTTTTTTTTAAATTATGGGTGTCACAGCCAAGGGAAACATTTATTACCCATCGCATGTATCTGTACACTGTGTGGGACGGCTCGATTGTAATCATGTATTGTATTTCCGCTGACTGGTTAGCACGCAACAAAAGCTTTACACTGTAGCTCGCTACAAGTGACAATGAACTCAAACACCACACGAGTAAATGGTGGGAAGCCTTGTCTTTAAATGACTCCAGTCCTTTTGCTGAAGCTCTTCCCATTGCTCAGCGGGGTACTGTATGATACTGGACTTTCACTGGGGGAGGAGGTACAATGATATTGTTCCCTGTGATGGGGTGGTGCGGGAACGTGTAGGGGAGCATGTGTACCTGCTCGCTAACCTACCCTCTGAATGTGCGGGGGCTCAGTCAAACCGTCAGGGAGATGTTGAGCTTGAGGACAAAGGCAGAGAGCACAAGGATTTGGATGTAGGGGTGATAGAGGTCACAGAGGGATATTGGGAGACAGATCATTAAACCCAGACTGTTGGCTTCCAAGTCTTGGGTCGATGGTGTCAACTATTTGCTTTGTCAGCAAAACACAGATCAGCATTTCCATTGTCTTAACATTTCTAGTCTGGTGTCTCAATATGGGACAGAAGAGATGGAGTCATACAGAGTGGAAACGGAACCTTCGGCCCAACGTGCCCACACTGACCAACGTGCCCCATCTACACGTCTCACCTGTCCGCGTTTGGCCCATATCCCTCTAACCCTATCCTATCCATGTACCTGTCTAATTGTTTCTTACATGTTGCCATAGTCCCTGCCTCAACCACTTCCTCCGGCAGCTCGCTCCATACACCCTTTGCGTGAAAAAGTTACTCCTCAGGTTCCAATGAAATCTTTCCCCCTTCACCTTAAACCTAAGTCCTCTGGTTCTCGATTCCACTACTCTGGGCAAGAGATGCGCTGAAGCTGTGAAGCACTCCTCCCTGTTGAAGGAGTAGATACATTTCACGGCGTTATCTGATCAGTTATAGTACTGTTTAATGCTTCATTAGTACTCTATTGTCACATGTACCTAGGTATAGTGACATTCTTTATTTGCAGACACTTTAGTAACAATCTTACTCTACATTAGGTACAACCATACTTCAGTACAAGAGCGTAACTGTTTATCACTTTGTATAAATGTAGCCACATTGACCCTGGGTGGCTGGTCCTCCAAGACCAACTAATGGAGACAACCTAAAATCCACCATCCTTATCCACCCCAATCACCGCCATTGCCCACATTAACGTACGACGTAGAAGGAGGCCATTTGGGGCCAGTCTCCCATCAGTGGTTGGCCCCATAATTAAGCATTAGGTCGACTGGAAATAATAGTTATATATAGTTCATACCCTCCCATCAGGTCCCCCTGATGTCCCGCCTCATCCACCAGCAGTCAATGCAAGATTGTCCAACATCCCTAAGTAAGGAAATGCATAGCAGATGGAGTACTCCAGATGCAGCCTCACCAGTGTTGTGTACAACTAGATTGCACCCTTCACACTTTTAGTTTTAGCTTTAGAGATATAGCACAGAAACAGGCCTTTCAGCACACCATGTCTGCAGTGACCAGGGGTCCCTGCACACTAACCCTATCCTAGACACACTAGGGGCGTTACAATTTTACCGAAGCCAATTGACTTACAAACCTGTACGTGTTTGAGGTGTGGGGGGAAACCCACGTGGTCACAGGGAGAACGTACCAATCAGTACGAACAGCCCCCATGGGCATAATTGCACCCGAGTCTGTGTCACTGTCAGGCAGCAACACTCTACTGTTGGTAGAGCAACACTCTGGTACTGGAAACTAGATCTTGTTGTCCCTGAATTATGTCCAATTTAGTGGTGACTTCACGATTTTCAAGGCAGGAAGGAGCAACTTTTTTATTTCTGGAGGTTGAGAGTGGACACTGGATCAAGATCTTTCAGGAGTGAAGTTGAGAAACACTTCTCCACACAGACTTTCATTGACATTTGGAACCCTCTTCTGCAAACTGGAAACAATGTCAGAGCAACTGTTTTAAACCAGAGATTGGTGGTGTTTCAGTTAACTACATGTCTTATAGGTTTGTCTTGAGGGATATGGTGTACATAGAACACTACTTAACAACAGGCCCTTCGGCCCACATTGTCTATGCCAAACATAATGCCAAGAACTAACTCTCCTCAGCCTGAACATGGTCCATGTGCCTCCGCTCCCTGCATATCCATGTGCCCATCCAAAAGCCTCTTGAACGCTTGGTCATATCTGCGTCCACCACCACCCGCCGGCAGTGCGTTCCAAGCACTGATCACCCTTGGTCACATTGACCATTAGAGCTGGCCTGATGGCTCCTTCTTCAGTTTGTAAACCTGTGATTATTAGGTGGCACTCCAAAGGCAGGTTTGTAGGCTAATTGGCTTTGGTAAGTTGTAAATTTGTCCCTAGTGTGTAGGATGGTCTTAGTGTGCGGGAGTGATCATTGGTCAGTATAGACCCGGTGGGCCAAAGGGCCTTTTTCCACTCAAATTCTCACAAGTCTAAGTCTAAAGAAGAGGGTTCCAAATTTCAATCAACTCCTGCGTGGAGATGCGGTTCCCAACTTCACTCCTGAAAAGTCGTGACCCAGTATCTACCCTCAATCTCCAGAAATACATTCTCCCTGTCAGGGACCAGTGTTTGTTCTGCTCAAAAAAGAACATTTGCAAGCGCTGTTCTATAATGCGGTTAGTTGTTAAAATTTGCTGAATTCAGCTTGAACGAGATAGCATGTCTTAAAGAGGACATCGATGAGTCAACGTTCAGCGTGGTCCTCCGGGGAATCGCTGACAGCGAGCTGTTGAGCAGGTGCAAGGCCCACAAAGTTGCTGATGAAGATAATGGGTGGAGATGCATGAGTCCGTAGCTCATGGGCACACTGCGCTGTGGCCCATTTACACAACGTGCCAGTACAGCCCTTTTACGTTTCTCGATGCTTAGGAAGCAGAATTGTTATCTCCACTTGGGTCACTAACTTACCGAATCGGCCAGTCCCCAATCTGTCCCCCTTCAGACAGTTGTCCTGGATGGGCCTAGGATTTATGAGGATGTTGCTTCAACTCGAGGGCCTGAGCAATAGGAAGAGGTTGGGCAGGCTCGAACTTTGTTCCTTGGAGCGCAGGAGGCTGAGAGGTGATCTTGTAGAGATGTACAAAATCATGAAGGGAATAGTTAGGATGAATGCACAGGGCCTTTTACCTAGGTGAGGGGAAGATTTAATAGGGACCCGAGGGGCATCTTTTTCCACTCAGAGGGTGGTGAGTATATTGAATAAACTGCCAGAGGAGGTAGGTAGTGTAACAACATTTAAAAGCCTTTTGGACAGGTACATGATGGTGGATTATGGGCCAAGATGGGCAAATGGGACTAGCGTAGATGTGACATGCTAGTAGGCATGGACGAGTTGGGCCAAAGGGCCTGTTTCTGTGCTGTATGACTATAACATATTGATAAAACGTTCATAAGTGATAGGAGCAGAATTAGGCCATTCGGCCCATCAAGTCTACTCCGCCATTCAATCATGGGTGATCTATCTCTCCCACCTAACCCCATTCTCCTGCCTTCTCCTCATAACCCCTGACACCTGTACTAATCAAGAATCTATCTATCTCTCTCTTAAAAATATCCATTGACTTGGCCTCCACAGCCTTCTGTAGCAATGAATTCCACAGATTCACCACCCTCTGGCTAAAGACCCACAGATTCACCACCCTCTGACCAGTATGTGCTGCCTTGTTAGATGTGCACCGTGGGATGTTATTATGGCAGGGCTGCCAACTCTCACGCATTGAGAGTGAGACTAACGCATTTGAGGAAATTCTCACGCCCTCACGCTGATGACAGAAGTTCTCACGCTCAAAAAAATATTTAAAAGTATATATGAATAAATAAATAAGGTCACACTCCTCCACACTCACCAATGGGAATAGTTTTTTTGTTGGCGGATTCCCTGTAAAGACCGAGCAACTTAATTGGCTTAAGCCCATCGCACACTATTTAAAATGGCAACGTCGACAACAATGCTGGAGAAACTCAGCGGGTGAGGCAGCGTCTATGTCTGAGTTTGACCCTTCTTCACACTCTCAAGCATTTCTCCCAGTCATTTTTGTCTACGCGCTCTATAGTGCTGCCTCACCCCGCATATCACATTCCCGTGCAGATTTGCAGGTGTGTTATGAGAGGCGAGGACGCGGCAGTTGGTCCCAGCACCGACACACCCCCCCCCCCCACACTTCACCACTCTCACCACAACCTCACACTCTCACACCACCAAGTAACTAGGCTCACAACCAACCACCTAAACACACACCTCTCAACACACACCCTTTCACACACACACTACACCTAACACAACTCAACACCACACTCTCACACTCTCAACACACCCCCAACCTAACTCACAGTCACACACAACCTAAAACAACTCTCACACAACACAACCCCTTACACACTCAACCTAACACACACTTCACACACCTTCTCTTACACAACCTAACACACTAACACAACACTACACACAACCTAACACACACACTTCCACAACCTAACAACAATCTTCTCACACAACCTAACACACACACACAACAACACACATTACACAACCAACACACACCACACACAACCTAACACACACTCTCACACAACCTAACACACCTAACCTTACAACACACAACCTAAACAACACCACTCTCACACACAACCTTAACACACACCACAACCTAACACACACCCTTACACACGAACCTAACACACACACTCTCACTCACAACAACACAACTAACACACACTCTCACACACACACAACCTAACACACACAAACACACACACACAAACACAACCTCACACACACACCTACTCTCTCACACAACAAACTAACACACACACAAGACACTTACACTAACACACACCTAAACACAAACAACTCTCGACACTAACACACCTAACTTAAACTCACACAACAAACACACACACATCACACACACTAACACAACACCCTTTCACACAACAACCACACTAACAACACTCTCACACAACACTACACACCTAACACACACACACACAAACAACTAACACACACTACCTTAAACAAAACCCAAACCACAACTCACACAAACCTAACACACACCCTAAAGTCACACAACCTAACACACTCACACAACCTAACCTCACACACCCAACCATCACCCTGACATACACTCTCACACAACCTAACACACACCCTTACACACCAAACACAACCTAACACAACACTCACACAACAACACAAACACACACCACACAACCTAACACACACTCTCTACACACAACACCTAACACACACTCACACACAACCTAACACACACCCTTACACACAACCAAACACACACTCTCACACGCAACAACTTCACAGCACAACCTAACCACACACTCACACAACCTAACACTAACACACCCTTTCACCACAACCTAACACACACTCTCACACACAACCTAACACAACCCCTTACACACCACACAAGGTTTAAAAAGGGATATGGGCCAAATGCGGATAAATGGGACTAGTTTAGATGGGGCATCTTGATCTGCATGGACAAGTTGGATGAAGGGACCTGTTTCCATGCTGTAAGACTGTGACACATTGTAGAAAGGGTGTTTGCATTTGCTCTGGAGAGGATCCAGGGGCGATTTTATGAAACATATTTGGCGGGGCTGGAATTTTTTTTTTCACTTTGAAGAAAAGATTTGATAAACTGGGATTGTATTCTCTGGTGGCAACAGAGGTGAAGAAAAGACTTAGTTGAGGTGAATAATATTATGAGAATAGGACCAGTTTTGCTTAACAAAGAGAGTGTAAGAAGGAACTGCAGGATGCTGGCTTAAACTGAAGATGCGACACTAAAAGGGACATGACAGAGGAACATGTGGCTCTCCTTCAGACTGAAGAGGTTGAACCAGCCAGCCATAAAAACAATGACTGGAGATGTGTGTTATCCAGCTAAGGGCAGAAAATTATAATCATGTGTTCATCTTTATTGATGTGACATCATAAATAAATATATTACAGAAAAAAAATGTAATGGGGTGGTTGCACTGTGGGTGGCGCAGCGGGAGAGGTGCTGCCTTTGCCTTGCAGCACACAGGCCCAGATTGGATCCTGACTACGGGTGCTTGGGCTTGTATATTTGTACATTCTCCTTTATGACCACATGGCTTTTTCTGCATATTCCGGTTTCTCCCACATCGAAAGTGCAGGTTCAGGTGGGTTAATTGGCTTCTGGTAATTGTCCGTGGCGTGTAGGATACAACTGGTGTAAGGTAGGATTGATGCTGGTCGGTGTGGACTTGGTGGGCCGAAGGAAGGGCCTGTTTCCATATTATGTTTTACATATATTTTGCTTAATTTCATTGAACCATATTACGGTTGAATATGTAGGCATTACTTTTGGTCTGGTTTCTATAGTCAAAGGTAAGGTGAATTGATTTATTTGTGCAGAACAGTGATGGAAGTCCACACTCCTCTTTGCCTTGTTTCTAGGTTTTGTGTTTCTCTATTGTGTATATATATATATATATATATATATATATAATATATATATATATATATGCATAACAGCATGAATTATAATTCTGATTTCCATACATGAATATACTAAGGTCCATTCATTGTGCTGCACCTGTTGATCAGAGCCTGGCTCTACTGTGGAATGTAGTTAGGAATGTAGTTGTAGCCTAACCTTATTTCATACCTAATCCAATTTTGAAAGCATAAATGTTGCATTCAAGTGTAAGTTAAAAGACTCGCAACAGTATGCACCAGATTGCACAATTTCAAGCTGAAAAATGCAAAAGCTCCCTACCAAACCCATCCACCCCCCCCCCCCCCCCCCCTCGCCCCCCCCCTCGGCTCGGTCGCTACGCCCCCTCGCAATTTCTCACTCTCAACGCTCACCCAATGTTGCCCTGTTATGGACAGCTGGAGCATGTTATTGTGGTTTAAAGCACAACACCTTCCCCTTGTACAAATGAAGGAGCCACCGTGAGGACCGGCCCCAGCAAGGCCACGGGTGTCATGACAATCAGGCCTGTCGAGTGGCATCAAGCAACAAGGGAAATTAAAAGTGGAAAGAGAAAAGAGGTTTGAGATAAATGTAACAAGCTTCTTTTTTAAAAGAAGCCATGAAAAATTAATAACCCATTAAATGAGCGTTGAATTATTAATCGACATTATCAAACGCCTGCTTAAATAACACTGTCAACATCTGGGTCCTTTCTTTTCTTTCAGTCCCATTAGGAATTGCTCCATCAAATCACATTTAACCTTTCCAGCTCTGAATCACCAAGTATCCGACAGAGCAGTTTCCGTCCTGCTCTGAGCACACCCATTGGGCTAGGCAGACGATGAACAGTGGTTGGCGCACGGGATAGAGTCCGCCAGCTCGAAAACAGGCCCTTCGGCCCAACGCGTCCATGCCGACCTATACGACCCATCTAAGCTTGTCCCATTCACCATGCATCCATGTACCTGTCCAACTGTCTTAGCAATGTTGTTCTCATACCTGCCTCAACTACCTCCTCAGGCAGCTCGTTCCATATACCCACCACCCTCTGCATCAAAAAGTTTTCCCTGACATTCGTATCAACTCTTTCCCCTCTTAAGCCTATGTCATCTGGTTCTTGATTTCCCCACCTTGGGTAAAATACTGTGCATAACAATACTAATTCCCCTCAGGATTTTATACACTTCTATAAGATCACCCCTCGTTCCCTTGTGCTGCAAGGAATTTAGTCCTAGCCTGCCCAGCCTCAGGCCCTCGTGTCTTGGTAACTTTAAACTTTGGAGATACAGCGTGAAAATAGGCCCTTCAGCCCACAATGTCCGCGATCACCCCGTACACTGGCACTATGCTACGCACGAGGGCCGATTTACAATTTTTACCAAACCAATTAACCAACAAACCTGTACGTCTTTGGAGTGTGGGAGGAAACCGGAGCACCCGGACAAAACCCACGAGCTCACAAGGAGAACGTACAAACCCTGTACAGACAGCACTCGTGGTAAGGGTCGAACCCAGGCCGCTAGCGCTGGAAGGCAGCAACTCTATCGCTGAGCCACTGTACCGTCCCAGACATCCTCGTAAATCGCCTCTGCACTATTTCTAGCTTAATGGCATCCTTCCAATAGCAGGTTGATCAAAACTGAAGACCATACTCCAGGTGTACAACAAGCCTTGTACAACTGTAACATTACATCCCGACGTTTGTATTCAGTTCGCTGACTGATGAAAGCCAGTGGGCCAAAAGCCTCCCCCGCCCTATCTGTGGCAATATTTTCATTAACTGTAACACTGCTCCCACCCTTCTTCCCACCCAGCCCTTCTCACTGCTCATTCATTCATCATCATTGAAAACATTAGCAACGCAGTGGTGCCGGTTTCCAACGGGAACGGTGACGGACGCACCACACGTCTCTGTCCTCCAGTTCCTGCGGACCTCCGCCGCTGGAGGTACAGGATTTTGGTGTGTGTGCGCTTTATCATCATTCCTTACAATGCTGTGTACAGGCGGTGATCGCAGCTTCACTGAAGTGTGGATGGCCGTTGGCTCGCTAGAGCTCATCCGCCCTTTGACGGGTCTTGTTTTTGGTCCTGCTGGGGGTCCACAGCCCCCTCCTCACCTGGCAAACCAGGTGGGGGAGACGGTTTAGTCGCCGACTATTCAGACCAATTGAGCAGTTAGCTCGGGATGAGGATGGACATGAGCTCGGCTCATTCCCATCAATCGTCTCTCAGCTTCGCTCACCAGCCAAAGGGGGGTGGGCATGGAGAGGTGGCGGGGCGTATTGGGTTGTGTGGCACTGGAGAAGCAAGCATCGGAAGCAAGAGAGAGAGAGTATTTTGATTGTTGCCACGTTGCGGTCCACAGACAAGCTGCATGTTCCTGTCTAGCTCAACAACTGACACTACCTTTTTCCTTTTGTTTTAATTATTTTTAAAGGTTACCCAAACTTTGTTGCAACATATGGCCGTGGCTACCCAGGATTCACACCGGGCTACAGCTACCAATTCCCAGGTATGTTGATTCTCGATTCTCCCTCAAACGCTCGCCATCCTTCGACTGCTCCTCCTCCTCCTCCCTCCCGCCATCCCATATAAATGTGCGGATTTCCCCGGGATCCTCCTGGTCATTTGTAAACCACGGTCTGTTAAGCTTGGAAGTTCTTCCTTCACTTCCCAGGTGAGGTTCTCCGCTTTGGAAGAAGCAGAGTCGACGTGCCTCGACACGTCACATTTGCGCCAGTATCTCAGATGACAGTTACTCCTGTTAAATATTCTCCTTTTGATCGTCCGATGCCGATCAGCACTCTGGGGCAAGAGAGTAGTGGGGAGAGGTTACAGGGAGGGGTTGACCAGGCTGGGACTGTATTCCCTGGAGTGCAGGAGGATGAGAGGTGATCTTATAGACGTGCTCAAAACCATGAGAGGATTAGATCAAGTAAATGCAGTCTTTTGCCTGGAGTAGGGGAATCGAGAACCTGGCGACTTAGGTTCAAGTTGAATGAATGAATGCCTTTTTATTGTCACTATACACATGTACAATGAGATTAAAAGCTCATTGTACATGTGTATAGTGACAATAAAAAGGCATTAAAAATGTGTATAGTGACAGTAAAAATATTCCCCACTCAAGGTGAGGGGGGAACGATTTAATAGGAACCTGAGGGATAATTTTTTTTTGCACAAAGGGTGGTGGGTGTATGGAACGAGCTGCCGGAGGAGTTAGTTGAGGCAGGTACTGTTGCAACGTTTAAGGAACATTTAGACGGGTACATTAATATTAGAGGTATATGGGCCAAACGCGGGTAGGTGGGATTGGCATAAATGGGGCATTTTAGTCGGCATGGTCAGGTTGGGGCCTGTTTCTGCGTTGTGTGACTCTGATAGCAACCCCAGTCATCCACAGCGTGGACCCAATAATATGCTGTGTGCCAGGCAATGTGTAGTTTAGCTTACTTGGCAAGGCTGGTACAAATTGTCTTATCACTGATTATCAAGAACTGATGGACCTTCTAGAGCTGGGTTGTAGGTGGGACAAGAATCAAGGACCAGGTAAAGATGCCAATATTACCTTTTGCAGAGATATTAGAAGAACGTGAAAGTGTGGAATTCATTGCCGCAGAAGCCTGTGGAGGCCAAGTCAATGGATATTTTAAAGATTGATAGGTGCTTGATTAGTACGGGTGTCAGGGGTTATGGGGTGGAGAGGGAAAGCTAGATCAGCCCTGATTGAATGGCAGACTTGAGATGGGCCGAATGGCCTAATTCTGCTCCTATAACTTATCAAGAACATGGTGTAAACCCTGATGCATAATACTGGGAATAGTTCTCATTCTGCCTTGCTTTAGGGCAGGTTCATCGGGAGAAACCTGTTCCTTGGAATCTCAGTAGATTAGTTCATCCTCCATTCACCTCCATTGTATGAAAATCCAACTTTACTCTAAGTGTCTCTCATCTACTAACACTGTGCCTAATTCCTGTTGGAAAATTCAGTCACCTTCCAAATGGGCAATGTGCATTTGGAAGGTGACCGTCCTAATATTTCCAATGTTCATTAGATTCAGGATCAGTCCTTGTGGATTGGAGGATAGCTAATGTTATCCCACTTTTCAAGAAAGGAGCAAGAGAGAAAACGGGGAATTACAGACCAGTTAGCCTGACTTCAGTGGTGGGAAAGACGCTGGAGTCAATTATTAAAGGGGTGCATTTGGATAGCAGTAATAGGATTAGTCCAAGTCAGCATGGATTTATGAAAGGGAAATCATGCTTGACTAATCTTCTGGAATTTTTTGAGGAAGTGACAAGTAAAATGGATGAAGGGGAGCCAGTGGATGTAATGTATCTAGACTTTCAGAAAGCCTTTTATAAGGCTATAATTAGAGCACACAGGACTAAAATTAGAGCATATGGTATTGGGGGTAGGGTGTTGACATGGATAGAAAATTGGTTGGCAGACAGGAAGCAAAGAGTAGGAGTGAACGGGTCTTTTTCAGCGTGGTAGGCAGTGGCGAGTGGAGTGCCGCAAGGCTCGGTGTTGGGGCTGCAACTGCTTACCATATATATTAATGATTTGGAAGAGGGAATTAGGAGCAACACTAGCAAATTTGCAGATGACACAAAGCTGGGTGGCAGTGTGAACTGTGAAGAGGATGTTAGGAGGTTGCAGGGTGACCTGGACAGGTTGAGTCAATGGGCAGATGCGTGGCAGATGCAGTATAATATAGATAAATGTGAGGTTATCCACTTTGGTGGCAAAAACAAGGGGGCAGATTATTATCTCAATGGGTTAGGTTAGGTAAGGGGGAGGTACAGCGAGACCTGGGTGTCTTTGTACACTGGTCACTGAAAGTTGGCGTGCAGGTACAGCAGGCAGTGAAGAAAGCTAATGGAATGTTGGCCTTCATAACAAGAGGATTTCAGTATAGGAGTAGAGAGGTTCTTCTGCAGTTGTATAGAGCTCTGATGAGACCACATCTGGAGTATTGCGTAGAGTTTTGGTCTCCTAATTTGAGGAAGGACATCCTTGTGATTGAGGCAGTGCAGCATAGGTTCACGAGATTGATCCCTGGGATGGCGGGACAGTCATTTGAGGAAAGATTGAAAAGACTATGCTTGTATTCACTGGAGTTTAGAAGGATGAGGGGCGATCTTATATAAACATATACAATTATAAAAGGACTGGACACGCTAGATGCAGGAAAAATGTTCCCACTGTTGGGCAAGTCCAGAACCAGGGCCACAGTCTTAGAATGAAGGGGAGGTCATTTAAGACTGAGGTGAGAAAAAACTTTTTCACCCAGAGAGTTGTGAATTTGTGGAATTCCCTGCCACAGAGGGCAGTGGAGGCCAAATCAGTGGATGGATTTAAGCGAGAGTTAGATAGAGCTCTAGGGGCTAGTGGAATCAAGGGATATGGGGAGAAGGCAGGAACGGGTTATTGATAGGGGACGATCAGCCATGATCACAATGAATGGCGGTGCTGGCTCGAAGGGCCGAATGGCCTCCTCCTGCACCTATTTTCTATGTTTCTATGTAAAAAGCAGGAATAGTAGGAAATTCTTTGTGGATCAGGCAAACAACTGGCGTGTTTAGGATGCAGCTTTATCCAAGTAGTCCAAGCAGTGTACGACTCAGGGCGGCACAGTGGAGAGAGCCGCTGCCTCACAGCACCAGGGACCCGGGTTCGATCCTCGCCCTGGGTGCTGTCTGTGTGGAGTTTGCACGTTCTCCCTGTGTGGGTTTCGCCCGGGTACTCCGGTTTCCTCCAACATCCCAACATCCCAAGCGGGTTTTTAGGTAAATTGGCCTCCATAATTTACCCCTAAAGTGTAGGGAGTAGATGCGACAGCAAGATGACGTGGAGCTAGTGTGAACGGGTGACCGATGGGGTCGGCGGGCTGAACGACCTGTTTCTATGCTGTACCTTTCAATCAGTCCAGTACAGAACACTGTTGAAGTGTGGAGGGCGAAACACTGTGGTTCACCGTACGCTCAGCGTGGTGACTCAGTAGTGGCACGTTGAAGTGTAGAGTGCACACACTTGCCCACCCGGCTTAACGCAGGCTCAAGTGGCATTAATGGACCATCATTGCCATCTGTGTGCTAACAATGTTGACCCATTATGCTGCGGAAAGCCTGCGCCAGGCAGCTCATTCTATTTGCCTCGTGATAGCCACACAGTGCGGTGAATGTGGAATCTATTTCAGGCTTACACGGGGAGCCTTGTGTCAACATTTGCAAAAATACCCAGCAGTTACTCTCTTCCGAGAGAGAGAGAGAGAGAGAGGGGAAGGTGACGGCATTCTTGACTATTTCCACCATTTAGTGCGGAAATGGTGGGCTTGTTTCTTGCAGCGGTTTGCAGAGGCGCGCAGCGGTAGAGTTGCTGCCTTGCAGCACCAGAGACCTGGGTTTCGATCCCGACTACAGGTGCTGTCTGCGCGGAGTGTGTGCGTTCTGTGACCGTGTGGGTTTTCTCCGAGCCCTCCGGTTTCATCCCATGCTCCGAAGACGTACAGGTTTGTAGGTTGACAAAAATGTTGGAGAAACTCAGCGGGTGCGGCAGCATCTATGGAGCCTCGCTCATTGATAAACTTGCCTTCGGAAATAGGCAACGTTTCGGGCCGAAACCCAAGGGGTTTCGTCCCGAAACGTTGCCTATTTCCTTCGATCCATAGATGCTGCCGCACCCGCTGAGTTTCTCCGGCATTTTTGTCTACCATTGATTTTCCAGCATCTGCAGTTCCTTCTTAAACAAAGGTTTGTGGGTTAATTGTCTTCAGTAAAAAGACTGTAAATTGTCCCTAGTGCGTAGGACTGTGCTAGTGTACGGGGTGAACGCTGGGCCGGCACGGACACAGCGGGCCGAAGGGCCTGTTTCCGCACTGCATCTGCAAAACAAAACTAAACGAGAGTTTGTAAAATAAATTCAGCACTTTGTTCCATTCCCTTTGACTGTTGCGCTCAATATCTATAGCTCCCAGTATTTGTTGGCACGGGGTCTTGGAGATCAGCGATTCAGCCCCAGGACAGCCAGCGTCCACTTCCGACAGTCACGACATTGAAAAAGGGGAGCATCCCAATCTTTCCGACTCCAATCCTCTGCATCCATTGGGAAAGGCTCTGCGCAAGGATTACAGAGTCATGGCAATAGACCAGAAAATGTTGGAGTAACTCTACAGGCCAGGCCGCGCCTCTGGAGAACATGGGTAGGTGACTCTTTGGGTCGGGATCCTTCTTGAGACTGATTGGTGTAGGGGGAACGAGAAGCGAGGAAAAAATCAGGACAAACGCCCACGCTATCAGGTAGAAGAAGGGTCCCAACCCGAAAATGTCACCTATACGTTTTCTCTGGAGATGATGCCTGGCCCGCTAAGTTCCTCCAGCACTTTGCGTCCATCTTTTTAAACCAGCGTCTGCAGTTCCTTTTTTATTACAGATTCCCAGCATCTGTGTGAACATTCTGAATCCAAAGAAAATGGGTGAAAATTAATGCGTTAACAATTCTGATTATAAAATAAACAAATTGACCTCGATAGACACAAAATGCTGGAGTAAGTCAGTGAGTCAGGCAGCATCTCTGGAGAAAAAGGATGGGTGGTGTTTTGGATCGGGGTCCTTCTTCAGACTTTCAGTCAGAAGAATGGTCTGAACCTGAAACGTCATCCATTTGTTTCCAGTCTGAATAAGGGCCTCCACCCAAAACGTCACCCTTTCTGTTTCTCCAGAGATGCTGCCTGTCCCGCTGAGTTACTCCAGCTCATTGTGTCTATCTTCGGTGTAAACCAGCATCTGCAGTTCCTTCCTACACAAATTGATCATGATGTTGGGTTCCTCTTTGAAAACGATTCCTGTATTTGGCCACAATAGGTACAGCCGCCAAGAGCGTCACAGAGATTTAAGGGCCTGTCCCACTGTACGAGTTTACCCAAGAGCTCTCCCCAGTTTAAAAAAAAATCAAACTCGTGGTAAGTACGTAGCGGGTACGTCGGAGCTCGGGCGTCTCTTAGTGGCTCGTAACGTTAACGGCAGGAACTCGGGGAAACGCGGTTAAGTTTTTATTATTACCGTAATTCTCCGAGTTCGAATCAGGGGAAACTCGGGAGAACTCTTGAATTACCTCGTACAGTGGGACAGGCCCTTTAACAGGAGTTTTTATTCAACTCTTTGTCTCTGTGATGATCAAGAAAGAGCCATCAAACTTAAACCCATTATCAAGCTGTCTGTTCATCATCTCGTGGGACACGGCACTCAAACTATATGTCCGTGTCATTTTTAGATGCCCCCATCCAGACATGGAATTTCCAGTCACACACCACCCTCCAGCAAAGGATCTTGTCCACCTCTGCTGTTATCTCTGGCCTTTTGTTATTGATTCCCTGGTAGAAAACTGGTCTTTTGGTGCCCATGTGGGAACGTCATCGGGCTCATTGACTCCAGTGGAATGAGCAGTGGCAAGTACGAGCTTGAGTTTAGTTTAGTGTCACGTGTACCGAGGTACAGTGAAAAGCTTTTGTTGCGTGCTAACCGGTCAGTGGATAGACAGTACATGATTACAATTGAGCCGCCCACAGGTACAGATACATGATAAGGGGAATAATGTGAATAACATTCAGTGCAAGATAAAGTCCAGTAAAGTCCGATCAAAGGTAGTCCGAGGGTCTCCAATGAGGTAGATGAGAGGCCAGGACCGCTCTCCAGTTGTTGGTAGGATAACAGTTGGGAAGGAACCGTCCCTGAACCTGCGTGCCTAAGACAATGCCATTCGGCCCAGCATGTCTGCTGCTGTCCCTGCACTATACAAGTCCCCTTCCCATCCTAAATCATCGTGGCTCATCAGTGTATCCTATCTATTCCTCTCTCTCCTGTTTGTCTAGCTTCTCCTTAATGGATCGACAGTGCCTGCCTCAATCTCCTCGCGATACCCAGATCCACATCCCAGCTACGATCTGAGCCAAAGAGTTTGTGCTCAGTCACTTGGTGATCATCCGGAACTAATAGCGATTAGCCTTCTGGTCTGTGTGGAGGTGGCCAAGTGGGGGGTGTCGGTCAAGTTTGCGATTTAATTTGATGCTTTGGAAATCTGAAGTAAGCAGAGGATGCTGGAAACTCTCGGCAGGTCAGGCAGCATCTGTGAGGAGGGGGCCACAGGCCACCCTTTCATCAGAATTACTGCGGCGATTTCAGAAGCCATGGCCGCGGCTCATCGATATCGCCCGTCCTGCTGACAATTCCAAGATTGTTATTAATTCCCAAGGCAATACTAGCTTACTGTCCACGTGACAGTAATAAACCTAAACCCATAACTCTCCGCCTGCCGTTTGTTGCCTCTTCGGTGGCGTAACTTTAAGGCTGTCGGTCGACCACGGGGGCTGCTAGTGTGGAGGGTGCTGACTACAAAAGATGGGTCTCGGCCCAAAACATCACCCACTCCTTCTCTCCAAAGATGCTGCCTGTCCCACTGAGTTACTACAGCTTTTTGTGTCGGTCTTCAAAGGGGTTCCACACTAGAGGGGATTTGCTGTCCCGAGCTCAGTGGTACATTAGAAGCCGGTTCTCAACACAACCCGCACGTATGTTTTTATTGTTGCAAGCCAGGCCCATTTTTGGAAATGCTTCAGAGTTTGCATCCAAGAATATTATGGGTTCCTGACGCTTTTAGTCGAGAGAAATGTGGATAAAATAGTATGGAAGGGGTGACAGGCACTAGGGTCTACATCCCCTTTCTGTCGCACTCTGACGGCCATGTTCTGCCGAGTAGCTCTGCGGATGGACCTTGCTGTCATTGCCATAGACGGCGGTCCTCTTTCACATTTTGGCTCCTGCACGCTCCAGATTTTTAAAGGAAGTCAAACGCAAGCTTGTGCTCTTTAATATCCTGCCGCCTGGCCCCCTCCGCGCTTGCTCTTCCTAAATCCTCCCATCACCAGCGTAGCGGCCGCCTCTCTCCCCATTTAGCGCTGAGAGCTTTTTGCACTTTGACCTGCAAGGGGCAAATCTGTTGACTGGCCGCGATCGCGGATGGCAATGCTTGGAGCTTGGCCGCATGATGATTCTTGCCTGCCTTGAGCTTGGAATGCAGTGGAATGGAATGCGTTATTGTCACATGTGACAAGGCTCGGTGAAATTCTTTGCGTGCGTACCCGATGTATACAAATAGCGGTCGCCTAGGGCGCAGATTTACGTTACAAAGTACGCCGGCTCCTCTAGTTCTCCCCCGCCCCACCCCACAGCGGTTCCCCCCATGCCGGGCCCCCATTGTCCTTTGTTCTCCTTTGTTCTCCCTCCCTCCCCCCCCCCCCCCCCCCCCCATTGTCCATTGTACTCCACCCCCCCCCCCCCCCCCCCCCCCCCCCCCCCCCCCCCCCCCCCCCCCCCCCCCCCCCCCCCCACCCCCCCCCCCCCCCCCCCCCTCACAGCGGTCCCCCCAGCTTTACAAAGACAGAAACTCGGTAGCATCACCAAAGCTGGACCAGTTTCCACCCGTGGTACTCGGCATGTCCTCGAACCAGAAACCACCTCTTCACGCTGTCCCTTCCCTACCTTGTTTTTTTGGTTTCCTGCTGAACAAATGAATGAGCATAATTTGTATATTGATATATAATATTTAATGATATCACGAGTAATTATCCACCACCTGTTCCATTAATTATTTATCCTTTTTTTAATTAACATTTCTTTGGGTTCTTTTCTCTTTGGGGCGATCATGCCATTAATTTCTGTTCTTATTTCACTTTTCAGACTGTTTCCAGATATCACAAGATATTATTTTTATCAACTAATTATTTTTCTGTTGCAAATTAGCAAGGTTTCCAACAGTGCTAATGAGAGTCTGGGTGACTGGTTGTGATTAATTGTTGCCTTTTGCTGTAATTATCACTAATAATAACTGCCTGAGCCCATCACCTCTTTTATATATTTCTATATATACATACATATATATATATTTTTAATTATTTTTAAAGCACATTCCATCAGCTGTCCACCATTTTGTTTTTTCTGCATGATTTAGTAACTTCCAATTTAAATGCTTGCGTTAATTTTTGCTGTATGGTACAAACTGTTGCTTTCCTCGTTGCTCTTGTTATTCAATCAGCGGCAGACAACGTTGACTTTCAATTTCAACACTGACTGAATGGCACCTCCCTTCTCACAAGCTTTCAGTATTTGATTTGAAGGAATAAAATTGATTGTGTCATGGCAGTCCCTGAAGCAAAGTGTCATAATCTTTGGGGGAGGCTTCCTTCGTTACGTTAATGGTTGCGTCTCCCAGCTCTCCGTATATCCCTGGATGATCCGACTGGAGCCACAGCGATCCCAGTTTACCGCTTGCTTTGAACTAGCTGGTGCGAACTCAGGTTGGGAAAACATGGGCATTAGTTACTCCCTCGCTGTAGTAGCCACGGTGCATTTAGACCTGCGGGTGGCATTGTGGCGCAGCGGTAGCGTTGCTGCCTTACAGCGCCAGATACCCGGGTTCGATCCTGACTGCGGGTGCTGTCTGTACGGAGTTTGCACGTTCTCCCTGCGACCTGGTGGGTTTTCTCCCGGTGCTCCAGGTTTCCTCCCGCACTCCGAAGACATACAGGTTTGTGGGTTAATTGGCCTCTGTAAATTGTAAATCGTCTCTGGCGTGAACGATAGTGCTAGTGTACGGGATGATCGCAGGTCAGCCTGGGCTGAAGGGCAGGTTTCCACACTGTTTCTCTGTAGCCTGAAGTCTTAGCATCCAGGGTTACCTATGTGCTTTTATCCCTTCATGAGATGAAGACGTTGCCAGCAAGACCAACAACTTCCCACACCCCAAAGGCATGGTCAATAGATTAATCGGCTGCTGTATATTACCCCCCCCCCGTATAATCTGGGAGGAGCTGATCCGGATGTGGGGACAATACAATAGGATCAGTGCAAATGGGGGGTTTATGATCAGTGGCGAGTCAAAGGGCCGTTTAAACATGCTGCGCGACTTCTATATAACGTTACGTCGAGCGGGCGACTTGCTGGACTGGTTCACAGGCCAGTTCAGATTCACCTTTATGGTTATGGTTCCAGAGTCATATGTCGCCCTCACTAAGGAAGGAAGGCAGTTATTCTTCTACACCTTTGCAGGTTATTAGTGAGCTGCATGGGTTTTTGAAATGAGCCCCCGCATAGTTTTGCAGTCACTGTTCCTATTCCAATCCATCTTTCATTCAATCATTCGGCTTTATTTAATGACCATAATTTGAATTTCTCTGTTGCGATGGTGGGATTTGAACGTGTTCATCCCCTGGATCCAAGTCCAATAAGTAACCTAAATGTTTCCGTACCCCACAGCATTTAAGGAAGGGCATTAAAATTCACCGAGCAAATGTCTCGGGCGTCGGACACTATGATTGTGCAGCTAAATAACCCACTGGCCAGCGTCAAGTCCAACATAACGAAAAGAGAAAATGTTGAGAAAAACTCTGGTCGGGCAGCACCTGGGGAAAGAAAAAAACAGTTAAGGTTACAGGTCAAAAGTCTTCAATAGAATCATGCCATTGTGACAAAGGGTCTTTGACCTGTGACATTAATGGGTTCTCTTCCCATAGATGCTGCCTGACCAGCTGAGTTTTCCCAGCGCTTTTTGTTTTTGTTTCCGGTTTCCAGCAGATTTTTTAAATATATTTCCAAATGATTAACTGTCAATTAATTGGAACTCCACCAGGGCATGAGCCTGTGCCATCAGACAGTGAGTTAAAATTAAAAGATGCGGGGAACAAACAAATGGAGAGCATCAAATGAGGGATTATGCCATAATCTTCAGGGACTTTTTAAAGAGGGGGGGGGGGGGGAGATAGCACTAGATGGAAAAAAGTTGTGAGAAGCGTGACGTGGGTACTAATTGTGCATTTAAATAAAGAAGTCTCCCTTCACTTGGCTGACCAAGGCTGCGTTCTATCACGATCAAATGTTACGGCACAACTCTTTGAAGGAAAAATGGTTCCTTGTTGACCATATTGCCCCTGTGGAATGGGGCCAATATATGACCAAACACTTTCACAAAGGACAGTATTTTTTCTCATCCAGCATAAGCAAACCGTGTATAGGACTATAGGACAGTATATAGGACTAAAAATACTCTAATTCTAAGCACAATCCAGTTATTTGGCTAACATTTTTGGGGGACATAATATTCAAGACCACTTCACTACATGAATTCAGTTCCAAAAAAAATACTCAGTCTGAAGAAGGGTCTCGACCCGAAATGTCACCCATTCCTTCTCTCCCGAGATGGTGCCTGTCCCTCTGAGTTACTCTGAGTTACACAGCATTCTGTGTCTACAAAAAAAATCTTGCATTGCTGAATGGATTTGGTCGTAATCTAACAACCCTTTAGTGAGACCCGTCCGTCCACACAAGCCAGTGAAAGGAAAACTTACTTTATTTATTGTTTGTTTTTGAAGGTCGTTGAATTAAAAGTTGCAGATGCTTAAATGATCATGTCACTCTGTTCCTGTTAATTAAGCCTACTTGATGTAAGTAATTGTGCAGTTTGAAATAGTGTTGACGACACTGGCTTTTTACTGTGTATGTTGTAATTTGTGAAGACACTGGTCTCATTGCTGCTTCACACTGTGTGGGAGAACAGTCCTGAACACTGATCGATGTTTTGTTTGAAAACTTTTTTTTTTCCGTTGTAGAATTTAAATGGTCCCATTCTCATTTATCTGTAAACTTAGTTCTTGTGTTCTGTTTTAAACTTTACCTTTATAAAAAAAACTGAGCATAATATTTGCTGTACGCAGACAGACAAATAAAGAAAATTTCCTTCAATAAACATAGTGCGCTGTGTGCCTGTGTGTGTATGTAGCGATATATGTGTCTGCGGCCTCTGTGTGTGTGTGGATACATGCATATGCGCCTGTGTGTGTGTGTGTACATGTGTGTGTATGCTCCCCTCTATACAGCACTTTTGTTTTTTGGACCATTTAGCAGGCAGCAGCCTCTCTCATAACCCCCACTCCCTCCTACCCAGTTCCTGTCAGATGGTCCTCCACCCCAGATTCAGTCAGACAAGGCCACAATTGGATGCAAGGAACTGCATATGCTGTTTTACAAAAAAAAAGACACAATGTGCTGGAGTAACTCAGTGGGGGCAGGCAGCATCTACAGAGAATATGGATTTGGTGATGTTTTGGATCAGAACAAGTCTGAAGAAGGGACCCGACTTGAAACGTCACCTACCCATGTCCTCCAGCGATGCTGCCTGACCCGCTGAGTTACTCCAGCACTTTGTGTCTTTTTATGGCACAATTGGACTTACCTTTAAATTTGCTGATGATTTTTGAAAAAAGGACCTGCATTTATTTCAACGCCGGCTACAATTCCCTTTCCCCAAAATGGTGCCACAGAATGTAATGGCCATCTGGGCGGCAGAGTGGTGTAGCTGGTAGAGCTGCTACCACACAGCGCCAGAGATATGATCCAGTTCGGCACTGTTTGTTTGGAGTTTGCAAGTTCTTCCTTTGGGTCGCCCGTCTGCTCCAGTTTCCTCCTATGTCCCAGGTTTGTAGGTTAATTGGCCTCTGTGAGTTGCCCCTAGTGTGTAGGGAGTGGACGAGAAACGCAGAACGTAGTTTGAACGGATGAACCATGGTCAGCATGGACACGGTGGGCCGAAGGTCCTGTTTCCTTGTTGTATCTTTCAATCAGTCAATGGGAGCCTGGGTAGTGGTTGGGAGGGAGTGAGATCACATAGAAACATAGAAATTAGGTGCAGGAGCAGGCCATTCGGCCCTTCGAGCCTGCACCGCCATTCAATATGATCATGGCTGATCATCCAAATCAGTATCCCGTACCTGCCTTCTCTCCATACCCTCTGATCCCCTTAGCCACAAGGGCCACATCCAACTCACTCTTAAATATGGCCAATGAACTGGCTCAACTACCCTCTGTGGCAGAGAGTTCCAGAGGCTCACCACTCTCTGTGTGAAAAAAGTCTTTCTCATCTCGGTCTTAAAGGATTTCCCCCTTATCCTTAAGCTGTGACCCCTTGTCCTGGACTTCCCCAACATTGGGAACAATCTTCCTGCATCTGGCCTGTCCAACCCCTTAAGAATTTTGTAAGTTTCTATAAGATCCCCTCTCAATCTCCTAAATTCTAGAGAGTATAAACCAAGTCTATCCAGTCTTTCTTCATAAGACAGTCCTGACATCCCAGGAATCAGTCTGGTGAATCTTCTCTGCACTCCCTCTATGGCAATAATGTCCTTCCTCAGATTTGGAGACCAAAACCTTCTCAGATTTGGAGACCATCACGCGGATGATAGTCTCTCCAGTTGTCTGCCCTTCCCTCAGCGCTGCATTGAGGCCTAGCCTGCATTACACTGCTCAGGACAAAGGGCACAAGTGCCAAAGTAACTCACCGGGTCAGGCAGCATCAATGAAGCACACGGCCAGGTGATGTCTGTGGATATTTTTAAGACAGAGATAGACACATTCTTGATTAGGACAGGTGTCAAGGGTTATGGGGAGAAGGCAGGAAAATTGGATTAGGAGGCAGAGATCAGCCATGATTGAATGGCGGAGTGGACTCGATGGGCCAAATGGCCTAATTCTACTCGTATAACTTGTGAACTTACTGCAGGGGGAATAAGGGGTGCCCTAGGCCTGGGTCGGTCCTATTGCAGGCAAACCCCAGCAAGGTACAATGTTATCAGTGCACTGGCCCTCAGGGAACAGCAGACTTGGAGATGCCCACCGATCAGTGAACGATATCTGGGTTGTTTGTGCTCTCTACACTTTAAGTTGTATTTTTTCATAACACCAAAAGTTCAGTTCCGTTCAGTTGAGTTTAGTTTATTGTCACGTGTACCGGGCGTACCAGTGAAAAGCTTTTGTTGCATGATAACCAGTCAGCGGAAAGACAATACATGATGACAATCGAGCCACTCACAGTGTACAGGTTCATGATAAGGGAATAAAGTTTAGTGAAGCCAGTAAAGTCTGATCAAGATAGTCCGAGGGTCCCCGATGAGTTGTATGGATTTGGAAACGCGATAGCTTTGTTGTCCCAGACAGTCATCTTAGTGCTTGATTATAGAATCTTCCACTGAGGGGAGACCTGATAGATGTATGTAAAATTATGAGGCGTAATGTTACGGTGGTGCAGCGGTAGAGTTGCTGCCTTACAGCGCCAGAGCCCCGGGTTTGATCCTGACCTCGGGTGCTCTCTGTACGGTAGTTTGCATGTTCTCCTCTGTAACCGCGTGAGTTTTCTCCGGGTGCTCTCATTTCCGCCCAGACTCCAAAGATGTGCAGTTATATAGGTGGATTGGCTTCTGTGAATTGTCCCTAGTGTGTAGTGTGACAGTGTTAGTGTTCGGATGATCGCTGGTCAGCGTGGGCCAAAGGGCCTGTTCCCATGCTGCACCGCTAACACTAAAACTACAAGCTAAAGCTAAACCATAGGAAGGATGAACGGTCCGAAATTTTCTTCCCAATGCCAAATGTCAAAAACTAGGGGGCCATAGCTTTATGATGAGAGGGGCCAAGTGTAAAGGAGATGTATGGAGGAAGTATTTTGCACAGAGAGTATAGTGGTGGGTGCTTGGAACGTGCTGCCGGGAATGGTGGGGGAGGCAGATACAGTAGCAGTATCATTTACGAGGCTTTTGGATAGGTACAAGGATGTGGGCCAAAGGGCCAGCTCCTGTGCTGTGCTGTTCAATGTGAGAATCTGAAGAAGGGTCGCGACCCGAAACGTCACCCATTCCTTCTCTCCAGAGATGTTGCCTGCCCCGCTGAGTCTATCTTCAGTTTAAACCAGCATCTGCAGTTCCGATCTACACTGTACTGTTCAATGTTCACTGCAAGTAGAGGGTCTGTGGGTTAGGGACTAAAAAAGCAAATGAAGCAACCAGTCAGTGTTTCAATGATGTTGCATTTTAAAACTGGCAACATCTTGTCTTTCCCTCATGGTTTGCATTCCACACCCCAATCTCCCCTCTCCTTATTTCAGACTACAAGTGCCCTCTCTTTTCCCTGAGAAATTACCTGGTTATTAAACGGTTAAGCTTCAGCAAAGAAGCAACGAGCTTTATTCTTCACGGTAAAATTGACCCAATTCACGCTTCATTTAAAGTTGAAATTTGAAATTTATTCACTAAGCAAACATCCTCATCAAATCTTGCATGAATATCACTTGCATGAAATGATGTTTGCTTTATTTGGGTATGATCAATGCTCGTGCATGTGTGTGTGTGTGTGTGTGTGTCTGCAGGGGGTTTTTTTATTCTCTCTCATTCTTCCTTCATTTGTTTCCACAACACTGTCGCACACTTGCAGGTCTCTGTGCATTCTAGGGAGGGAGATGCAAACCTCCTTCTACCTTGCTCTCGCAGCTCTGCACCAGTTTTTGGGCACCCTGGCTTCAAGCAGGCTGGCATCGCAGTTGTCCAGGAAGGAACTGCAGATGCTGGTTTATACCAAAGATAGCGACAAAAAGCTGGAGTAACTCGCAGCAGAGAAGGAACAAATAGAATTGTGGACCTTTCTGCATTTAACCCATGGGGATGCCCAGGGTTTCTCGACTTATAATATTGGCACCGAGGTGGACAGATTACTGATCTCAAGTCTGGTCCATAACCCATTCAGTAAATGGTTATTTACTAAACTGTAAAAAGTGAAGGAGCATAATATATGCTCCAGGCACGCGTAGGTGAGTGAAGTGGGCGGGCGCGTGGCAGATACAATGGGAGGGTGGCATGATTGGGCAGCGATAGAGTCATTGCCGTACAGCGCTGGAAACCCGGGTTCGATCCTGACTACGGGTGCTGTCTGTACGGAGTTTGTACGTCTCCCAGTAAAAGCGTGGGTTTTCCCCGGGGTGCCCCGATTTCCTCCCAATCTCCAAAGACGTACAGGTTTGTAGGTTAATTGGTTCGGTATAATTGTAAATTGGCCCTAGTGTGTGTAGGATAGTGGCAGTGTGCGGGGATCGCTGGTCGGCGTGGACTCGGTGGGCCGAAGGGCCTGTTTTGGCGCTGTTTCTCTAAACTAGACTAAACTAAAATGACAAATGACAAGAAACCTTCTGGAGCACAATATACACGCTACAAGACTTTGTAGGCTAATTGGCTTGGTAAATGTATAATTTGTCCCTAGTGGGTGTAGGATAGTTAATGTGCGGGGATCGCTGGTCGGCGTCGACCCGGTGGGCTGGAGGGCCTGTTTCCGCGCTGTATCTCTAAAGCTTAAAACAAAAAATGTGCGTGGGGCCTGCAGTGAGATATTGGGCTGTCGCTACACAAGTCGCTAAAGGGGGAAAGCCATTGACAGATCTTACAGCAGTGGTTTTGAACCGCCACGGTTGTTCACCCTCAGTTAACTGCCCCTTCCTTTCAACTTTAGAGATACAGCGCAGAAACAGGCCCTTTGGTCCACCGCTCCCACGATGACCCCCGATCTCCGCACACTGACACTATCCTACACACTAGGGACAATGCCAATTATCCTGCAAGCCGGTACGTCTGTGGAGTGTGGGAGGAAACCGGAGCACCCGGGGAAAACCCACGCGTTCGTTCACAGGGCGAACAGGCAAACTCCGTCCACACATGCAAATCGAACGTGGGTCTCTGGCATTGTAAGGCAGCAACTCTACCACTGCGCCACCGTGCCGCCTCTCCAGTGGTCTTCAAAGGCTGCTCCTTTTGAGGAGTTGAAACTCTCCCAGTGATCCACAAACACTGCCGACAGCCACATGGGCAGGGCCACTGGCGACTCTGAGCGTGTGTTGTGTGTGTTGACCTTTGTGGGTGGCACTGCAGCGCAGCGGTGGAGCTGCTGCCTCTCGGTGCCAGAGATCCCGGTTCAAACCTGACCTCCAGTGCTGACTGTGTTGCGTTTGTACATTTTCCCTGGGACCGAGTGGGTTTTCTCCAGGTGCTCCAGTTTCCTCTCACATTTCAAAGACATGCAGGTTTGTAGGCCAATTGGCCTCTATACATTGCCCCTAATACGTAGGATGCAAAAGTGGGATAACGTGTGCGGGCGATCGATGGTCGGAGTGGACTCGGTGGGCCGAAGGTCCTGTTTCCACACTGTATCTCTGAATTAAACTCTTTATGAGTTTACAATCTAAGTTCACTGAGTATTAGTGGTCTCTATGTAGTACGTGGCCACAAGCAAGAGGATATAGTTACAAAATAAGGGGCCACTAATAACGTGGGATTCTCTGGCCTTGAGGATGGTGAAGGCCGGATCAGAAGAGACATTTAAGGTGGAGACAGATAAATGTTTGAAAGATCGAGTGCCGTGGAGAACTGGCAGGGAAGATGAGTTGAGGCCGGAATATGAGCACATTGCACGGCGGGATAGGCTTGAGGGGCCGAGTGGTCAAATCCTGCTCCGGTTTTCTTGTGATCTTCCACTTTGGAATCTTTACCTTAGACTTGGGAAATACAGAGCAGAAACAGGACCTCGGGCCCACGGAGTCCACACCCACCAGCGATCACCCCATACGCTAACACTATCCTACACGCTCGCGACGATGTTACACCAAAGCCAATTAACCTACAAACCTGTACGTGTGTGAGGGAACTGGAGTATCCGGAGAAAACTCATGTGGCCTCATGGGAGAACGTACAAACTCCGTAGAGACAGCACCCGCAGTCAGGATCGAACCCAGGCCTCTGGCGCGGCAAGACAGCTACTCTACCACCGTGCCACACTTTAAATTTAAAACTACCTCTACTACAGCCTTGAAAATACAGAGGGACTGGAGAAGGAGTTGGTCTGCTTAGAGCAGGGAAGATTAAGGAGAATTTAATGGAAGTACTCAAAGCTTTCTAAAGTAATATCCAGAGGCATGAACAATTGATCTGGAGACATAAGTTCAAATCCCACCATGGCATTCTGGAGAATTTAAATTCAATAAATCTGCAGTAAAACCAAGCATCAGTGACGGTGACTAAGAAATTACAGAAAAGCTGTGAAAGCTTATCTGGTTAACACAGGCCCTTCAGGGGAGGAAACCTCTCATCCTTATGGGGCTGTACCACTATACGAGCTAATTCAAGAGTTCTCCCGAGTTTAAAAAAAAATCAAACTCGTGGTAAGTACGTAGAATGTACGTAGTGGGTACGTCGGAGCTCGGTGACGTCTCTTAGCGGCTCGTAACGCTGACGGCAGGTACTCGGGAAATGCGGTAAGCTCGGGAAGACTCGCGAAGATTTTTCATCATGTTGAAAAATGTCCACGAGAGCCCCGAGTACCTGCGAGCGCTATTACCGTAATTCTCCGAGTTCGAATCCGAGGAAAAGCGGGAGAACTCTTGAATTAGCTCGTACAGTGGGACAGCCCCATGAACTGGTCTGGTGTGTGGGTGACTCCTTCTCTCCAGTATCGTGGTTCGCCTGGGTGACTCCGTGGCGCAGCTGATGGAGCTGCTGTCTCACAGCGCCAGAGACCCGGCCTCCATCCTCAAACTAAACTAAATTGCTGTTCTATACCAGTCGCACCCTGCCACTCCCTCTTCTCCCTTCTCCCACAGACCCTTGGACGATCTTTGATTGAACTTTACTGGAATTTATCTTGCACTAAATACTATTCACGTTATAGCCCTTTATCATGTATCTGTACACTGTGGATGGCTCGATTATAATCATGTATTGTCTTTCTGCTGACTGGTTAGCACGCGACAAATGCTTTTCCTGTAACATGACAATATACATAAAACTAAACCGTCGTAGGGATCTCTGAGGGCTGCGGGATTTAGTCTCGTGAGGTTGGACTGGGGGGGAGCGGGGCATGATCGCAGACTGTCGGCTCTAACTACGGCTGGAGGGGGCTGCCGTTACACAGTTACACAGAGAGAGAGGGGAAGGGGTATATTGGGGGGTGGTTGTGACCGCTTGTTGTAGAGCAAGAGGTGTGATCAAGCACTAGATTTGGACGGTGCCGGGGTTTACAATCAGCAGCAGGCTTTCGTGGATTGAATTCATGAGAGATGCAGCTGGAAACAGGCCTTCGGGACCCACCCGTTCACACTAGTTCGTGTTTATCCCACTTTTCATCCACTCCCCTACCCTTCCACCAGGGGCAATTTTACGATGAGGTTGATTTAAACTGCAAACCGCATGCTCTTGATGTGGGAGGAAACCGAGCACCCAGCAAACCCACGCGGTCACAGGCGGAAAGGAGGAGGCGAAGGTGCAAACTGCACCCGCAGGCAGCTCAACCGAGGTCAGGAACAAACCTCCTGCAAACTCTCTTGCCTGCGACGGCAGCGGGCATCACCAGTTACTGTGCGGCCCCAGATCTCCACAATCGTGCCCTCATGCTGACATAGACCCAACCTGGTGTTTCCTCAGTAGCCTACAGTGGCCACTCCCCCCCCTTCCCACCTTCCCCCATTGATGGTCTTACTGGGAAGGATTGAAGAAGGAAGAGTTTGAGGGCAGTGGAGGGAAGGAGAGGGCAGGGGGGACGATTGCAAGTTTTGCAAAGAGTGCCTGCCATGTTTAATTGAGGGTAGTAGATCATGTGGAACTCTATGACACAGGGGGCTGTGGAGGCCAAGTCTGTGGATATTTTTAAGTAAGGCAAGTGTTCTAGGACAGGGGTGTCAAGGTTGATTGGAACAGTGATGGAAGGGTCGGTGGTAGCCATGGTTACACTGCGAGTGGACCGATGATAACGAGGCCGGAAATGCTGCAGGGTCCTGGAACTAACTAGTGAACTCCGAATGAATGAATGGGCTTGCTGAAAAAAAAACTCCTCTGAACCTACTGATGGTGAATTCTTTTCCTTTCTGGGCCGACCCGAAGCCCCGACAAAGAAACCGAACCGAATTAAATAAACTAATAAAAAAGTGAATTCTGCTCCTAGTGAACGTCTTTCGCTGTTTCGATGGAACTCAATACTCCTAAAGGAAAAAAAAATGCACAGAATCACCAAGCCATTTTGGTTCTATCACACACCCCGAGGTAACCCCCGCCGTGTTGATCGTTCTGGCGTTGAGCGATTATTATGCAATCTGTTTGAGTGGTGGAGGATGGAGTGTGATGGTTGTGATGTCGATGCGATTTGTGGGTTTGATTTGGCGGGCTGCGTGGTGTTGGGTTTTGGATTGGTCGATGGTTATTCAGGACGCAAGGCTGGGGTGAGGGCAGGGGGTGATTGCAAGCTGAAACATGGCAAACCACACAAGGAAAACATTACCCTTAACGTTTGCTCCTTGAGATTTCTGATTCAGGTAGGTGTTTAGTGTTAATTAAGAACGTTGGTGATGAATGTGAAATCTCCTGTGTTCATTAAATAATGATGATCCAATGTCTAAACTCCAGCAATGGCGACAAGGACGCAAAAGACAAGACTGTAGTTTGTCCGGCTAATGCGAGATGCAATGCAGAACACTACTCTTATTAAGTTACCATTATGGAATAAAATTAAACAAATGAGTAGAAGTAAGCCAACCAGAGTTTGACGCTTATTTATCGAACGATGCCTGGATTTAGAAGGAATTAGCTCCAGGGAGAAGGAGGTTTTGGACGACTGATTGTTTTCTCTTGGGACAATACCGGTAGAATGGGAGGGGGGGAGGAGATGTGAGAGGGAAACTGATGGAAGTTAAATAAATTATGAGAGGCTTTGGTAGTTTAGTTTAGCGATACTTAAGAGAAGAAAAGACAAGGCAACAGGCAGAAGAAAGAAGAGAACCAAGAAAGAGGAAGAAACGTTCAGCAGAGACCATTCAGAGCACGGAGCTTCCGACAGCCATCCCCGCACATTAACACCGCCCTACACCGGGGACAATTTATTATATGTACACCAGCGCGTTTATTTTTAAACCTACAAACCTGTCGTCTTTTGGTGGGTGGAGGAGGAATCCAAAGTTTGTTGGAGAAACCACGTAGGTCTCAGACAGAACGTGCAAACTCTTTACAGGACAGCTCGGGGGGGGGGGGGGGGGGGGGGGCCCCAAGCCAGGATCGAAAACAGGAGGTCTCTGTTTAAGGCAGAGCAATCTACACTGCGCCCCCTTTTTTGTTAGGAAAAAAGACCTTTAGGGTACAATCAGAACCTTTTTCCAGAATTGAAATAAATATCAAACACGAGAGGAGGACATAGCTTTAAAGGTGGAGCAACCCCGGGCTCTCAAAGTTTGGAGAAATGTGCGGGGCATGTTTTTTACACAGAGGGTGGTGGGGGCCTGGACACACTGCCAGGGGTGGTGGTGGAGGCAGATATCATAGTGGGATTTAAGAGGCTTTTTGCTAGGCAGGTTGATATGCAGGGGATGGAGGGATGTGGATTATGTGCAGGAGGATAAGAGTTGTTCTCAGCATCACATTCAGCATAAACATTGTGGGTCGAAGGCCTATTCTTAAGTTGTACTGTTTTATGTTCCACGGTTTGTTCTATGTCAGAATAAGAATACATGGCGGGAAGGGGCTGTGAAAGAGATGATAGGTTTCGGAATAGGATAGCATTGGGGAAGAGTTGCTCTTAAATCATGTTGTCCGATCCTTCAACCTTCTATATGGAAGGTAAAACACAGGGGCAGTCACTTCAGCCCACGATGTATGTGCCAAACATGGTGCCAAAGGGTAGCAGGAGACAAGAGGGAATGGCCAGGGTGGTGAGGAGATTGTGTTAGGCTCCAAACTTGAGTTCCTGTAGTACTTGTCGCTAAGATAGGGTGGTACGGTGGCGCAGCAGTAGAGTTGCTGCCTTAAGGGCCTGTCCCACTTTCACGACCTAATTCACGACCTTTTCTACTCGTGGACATTTTTCATCACGTTGAAAAAACCGCGCCCGACCTACTTGATGCCACGGTACCTACGACTAGTATCACGACCTGCCACGTACGACCTGCCTACGACCTACCTACGACCTTGTGACGCCCATTCTGCGAGTCAAGGGCAAACTCGGCAGAGGTCATGAATTAGGTCTTGAAAGTGGGACAGGTCCTTTACAGCGCCAGAGACCCGGGTTCAATCCTGACTATGGGTGCTTGTCTGTACGGAGTTTGTACATACTCTCTGTGACCTGCGTGGGTTTTCCCCAGTCGCTCCGGTTTGCTCCCACACTCCAAAGACGTCCAGATTTGTGGGTTAATTGGCTTGATAAAATTGTAAATTATCCCTAGTGTGTGCGGGATAATGTTAAGCTGAAAAAAGGTTCCGACATGAAACGTCACTTATTGCTTATCTCCAGAAATTCCAGCTGACCGACTGAGTTGTAATCTATTATCCTCTTTAGATCAAGCACGTGTAACAATGGTAAACGTGGAGATGGAAGGCTGCGTGTTCCTGCTTGGGAACAGTCCAATATACAGGACGTTTCTCAACAGGAACCTGGCTTTAGCTGTCAAGCTCAGACATTAGACTGGATGTCACATGTGAACAGATTTGAGTCCAAAGTGTCCCTGTATCCCGAAGCACCGTAAGGTGCCAACAGATTATCATGGCCAACTATTACGCTTAAAAATACTCCTAGGTTTAGGTTTAGAAGGCAAGATGGCTGCACTGATTAACATGGTCAACTATTAGGTTGAGGTTTATTGTTTATAAGTTTAGAAGCTGGGATGAGCTCACAGTTTAACATGGTCAACTGTTTGCCTTATGGGCCTGTCCCACTGTTCACCCAAGAGCTCTCCCGAGTTTTAAAAAAAAACTCGTGGAAGCACGTAGAATGTACGTAGCGGCTACGTCGAAGCACGGTACGTCTCTTAGCGGCTCGTAACACTAACGTCAGGCACTGGGGAAATGTGGTAAGCTCGGGAAGACTCGTGAAGATTTTTCAACATGTTGAAAAATGTCCACCAGAGCCCCGAGTACCTAGGAGCGGCTATTACCGTAATTCTTCAAGTTTGAATCAGAGGAAATGCGGGAGAACTCTTGAATTAACTCGTACAGTGGGACAGCCCCATTTGATTTAAATTTAGGTTTTGCTTTGAAAGCCAAAATGGCTGCACAAATTATCTTGGCCTATTATTGGGTGAAGGTTTAAGCCTAGAAACCGAGATATGTCCAAAGATTATCATGGGCAACTATTAGGTTTAGATTTAGGGTTAAGTTTAGGTTCAGAGGCCAAGATGGCTGCACAGATTATCATGGGCAACTAATAAGTTGTGGTTTATGTTTAGAAGCCACAAAGTGTTCACAGCTTATCATGGTCAACTATTAGGTTTAGAAACATAGAAACATAGAAAATAGGTGCAGGAGTAGGCCATTCGGCCCTTCGAGCCTGCACCGCCATTCAATGTGATCATGGCTGATCATCCAACTCAGTATCCTGTACCTGCCTTCTCTCCATACCCCCTGATCCCTTTAGCCACAAGGGCCACATCCAACTCCCTCTTAAATATAGCCAATGAACTGACCTCAACTACCTCTGTGGCAGAGAATTCCACAGATTCACCACTCTCTGTGTGAAAAATGATTTTCTCATCTCGGTCCTAAAAGACTTCCCCCTTATCCTTAAACTGTGACCCCCTTGTCCTGGACTTCCCCAACATCGGGAACAATCTTCCTGCATCTAGCCTGTCCAACCCCTTAAGAATTTTGTAAGTCTCTATGAGATCCCCCCTCAATCTTCTAAATTCCAGCGAGTACAAGCCGAGTCTATCCAGTCTTTCTTCATATGGAAGTCTGCCATCCCAGGAATCAGTCTGGTGAACCGTCTCTGTACTCCCTCTATGGCAAGAATGTCTTTCCTCAGATAGGATTTAGGAACCAGATTAGGAACCAGATTTAGGTTTCAGTTTTGGTTCAGAAGCTGCAATGTATCTGCAGATTATCATAGTCAACTATTATTTTGGATTTTGTTGCAACTTCCTCTTTCTGTAATGTATTTGGGGGTCACAGACAAATGGTATCTCATCCTTTTCAGATGGTATCATGGCTGTTGCTCCAATGTCAATATTTATAGGCTGTCTCCTTCATGCCTGACTCAATCCACAGTTCATGCCAGAGTCACCGTATCTCGCGGTCTGACAATCTGCCTCATTGTTGGGGCTCATATGCAAAAGTAACCGGCCCCTAACTCTGCCCTCGTTCAATGGACGACATCAAATAAATCTCAATGTGTTTTCTTGTCGGTGAACGTGCGGCCAACTCTTGGCCTCCCCCAGCCATCACCTCCCCCATCCTGCACTTTAACCTGAAACACTCTGTTCCTTTAACCCTTGCATCTCCTGTTCCCTTTATTCTGCCGCGTTGGCTTAACAACGTCTATAGGTGCACCACGTAACGCATACTATCGTGCTGCATCCCCGCCTAGTTTGTGAACAGCTCTGTCCAAGCCTTAAGGTGGGCAGCACGGTGGCAGCGCAGCGGTAGAGTTGCTGCCTCACAGCGCCAGAGGCCCGGGCTCCATCCTGACTACGGGTGCTGTCTGTACGGAGTTTGTACGTTCTCCCCATGACCTGTGTGGGTTTTCCCCCGGTGCCCCGGTTTCCTCCCCTATGCCAAAGACGTACAGGTTTGTAGGTTAATCGTCATCGGTGGATTGTTCCCAGTGTGTAGAATAGTGCTTGTGTGATCGTTGGTCAGCGCGGACTCAGTGGGCCAAGGGCCTGTTTCTAAACTAAACTAAATCAAATTGCAGTGAGTTGTGGATGTAGTCCAGCCAGCACACAGACCAGACTCTTCCCCCATCCACTCCTCTATACTTCATGCTGCCTCAGGCAAACAGGCAACATAATCAAGAACCTTTTCCACCCCAGTCATTCCTTCTTCTCCCCACTCCCCTCCGGCAGAAGGTACAGAGGCTTGAAAGCGCGCACCACCAGACTCAGGAACTAGCTTCTCTTCCTCTGTTATCAAGCTCCTGAACCATCTTTCCATAAACTAGGGTACTGTCCGATTCACCTCTGCCCCGTTGCGTACATTGGACTTTGTCTCTGGAACTTATTCTTCTTCATGCGTGTGGCGTGCAGAGCCTAAAGTTGCAGGACAACTTGTTCTATTTGATCTTATTTGATTGTGCACGCCGGGTTGATTGCATTCGTCGAAACAGGGCGGCCACGTGAAGGTTGCAATCTCCCGCCCCGTCTCTGGAACTGATGCGCTACAATGCTGAGAACTATATTCTGCACTCTGTATCTGTCTAAACCTACGAATGTGGACGGAGTCAATGCTGGGCTAGATAATTAGATACATACTTTACGAACAAACTTTTTCATGGATCTTGGGAATGGCCAAGGGACAGGAAGATGTAGACACGATGGGCCGAATGGCATCCTCCATGGCTGTAGAATCTGTGGACGAAGCGGCACTAACGGTGTAGGAAGGAACCGCAGATGCTGGTTTACACTGAAGATAGGCACAAAGTGCTGGGGTAACTCAGCGGGACAGGCAGCATCTCTGAAGATAAGGAACGGGTGACCTTTTGGGTCGAGACCCTTCTTCAGACTGAGAGTCATGGGGGAAGAGAAGGTACATAGAACAGATGAATGAAAAAGTTGCAAAAAGCAACGATAATCAAAGAAAGATGGAGCCCACAATGATCCATTGTAGGCTGTGGGGAAAGTGATCATTATTTCGCTGTTGTGTGAAAATGAGTTGCACGCGGCGCAGCAGTAGAGTTGCGGCGCTGGGGACCCGGGTTCGATCCCGATTACGGGCGCTGTCTGTGCGGAGTTTGTACGTTCTCCCCGTGACCGCATGGGTTTTCTCCGAGATCTTCGGTTTCCTCCCACACTCCAAAGACGTGCCGGTTTGTAGGTTGAAATGTGCAGGAAGGAACTGCAGATGCTGGATTAAGGTGAATTGGCTTGGTATAAATGTAAAATTGTCCTTAGTGTGTGTAGAATAGTGTTAGTGCGCGGGGATCACTGGTTGGTGCGGACTCGGTGGGCTGAAGGGCCTGTGTCCGTACTGTATCTCCAAAACTAAACGGAACTAAACTAATGTTTAAGACGGAACTACAGAAGCTGGAAAATGTAGACGCTGGAAAACAGTCAGTGAGGGAGATGGAAAGGAAATAGGCAAAAAAAACGTGCCTATTCCTTCGCTGATGACCCTTTTGGAAATTTTTGACCTTAAATCAAACTAATGCTCTGATGTTTGATAAATAAGCAATGATCGGTAGAAGACAGTGCTGCGAGTCAGGGAAGAGGCATCGGTTGTCCCTCTGTTGTTAGTGGTGAGACAGCGGAGGCAATATATGAACGAGGAAAGCACAGCCTGGAAATGGCCGACTCAATTTAATGGGAACCAGCGGCAGCTCCTGAAGATAGCGGACGGAATGTAACAAACGTGCTGTCACAGGGTCACTTGTCGCCCTGGTAGGCTGCTCCTCCAGGTTTCCTTCCGGCACAAGTCATCATGCTGTCTTTTAAATTAGGAGTCTCTTCGTAACGTTTACAACTATAGGACTGGTAGGGATATGGGCCAAAACGCAGGCAGGTGGGACAGTTAACAGGCTTGGGGGCAAGTTGGGTTGTGGGGCATGTTTCCCATGCAAGACTATGACTTGTAGTTAGAATATAGAGCAGAACAGCTCAAGATTAGACCCTTTGGTGCCTGTTTCAGCACTGTAAAGCGCTAAAGTCTAAAAGTGAAGGTTGTGGGAGAAGGCAGGAGAAAGGGTTGAGAGGGAAAGATAGATCAGCCGTGATTGAACGGGGGAGCAGACACAAAGGGCTGAATGGCTTAATTCTGCTCCTCTGCCTTATGGTTTTATGGATTCCAGCATCTGCTGTTCCTTGTGTTTAGTTTAGAAAAACAGTGCAGAAAAAGACCCTTCGGCCCATCGTGTCCGCATCGACCAGCGATCACCCCGTACTTCTATCCTACAGACTAGGGATGCCTCACAGCGCGAGAGACCAGTGTTTGATCCTGACCTTAGGTACTGTCTGTGTGTGGAGTTTGCATGTTCTCCCTGTGACCGCGCGGGTTTCCTCCAGGTGCTCCGGTTTCCTCCCACATCCCAGAGACTTGCGGGTTTGTAGGTTAAATGGTCCTCTGTAAATTGCCCCTAGTGTGCTGGGAGTGGATGAGAAAGTGGGATAACATTGATAAAATCCATCTTGATGCACCTGAACACATCATCAGTGATGTAACCTGGGGTCATTGGGTGTTTTGGGTCTTTCAACATCACACACCCTCACCCAGGCGACCCAGCCGTGGTTGATCAGACCACGACTTGTGTTCAGGTGGCATTCGCTCCTCCCCATGGACCTCCTCTCCTGATCCAGAGACATCTCGAGGCCTTCTCCGCAGCCTCTGTGGTGTTCGTGATGGCCCTTCTCTTCGCCACTCCGTTGATGCCCGGTGCACTCAAGGCTTTGTAGAGCGATTGCCCTGCAAAACCTCTGCAGCCAACCTCGATGGGCACACACCTTGCCTTCCAGCCCTGCTTTACGGCAGTCCTATGACCAGCTCTTCGTTGTTGGTCATCTTCCTTCTCGTGTCGCCTCCTCCAGACGTCCTCCCACGGCATACGTCAGTTCCAACAAGACAATGTTTTTGGTCGCCTCTGAGAACAGGAGGATATCTGGCCTCAGGGTGGTCGTAGGCAATGTGCCATGGGCTCTTCAGCTGTTTCACCATGGTCTACGGAAATCTGCCAGTCCTGCGCAGTCGCCAGGATTCCTGGACGATTCCCGGCTGCTGTGGTTCTTGGCAGCTGCACTCCGGCCTTCACGAAGGTGATCATCTGGGTGGTGGGCCGTGCTCGTCTGCAGCTGCTGATTCCCATGCTGATGGCTTCGGCAATGGGTTTAAGAACCTGGTTGTGACGCCAGGTGTACAGGCCCTGCCCAAGAGCCTTTGGGCAGCAGCTCAGGATGTGTTCCAGCGTCCCCTTGCCTGAACATTGCGGGCAATCCGGAGATTCCGCTTGCCCCAGATGAAGAGGTTCGATGGGCTGGGCAGGACATCGTACACTGCCTGGACCAGGAACTTGATGCGCTGTGTGGCTTGCCAGAGCTCAGTCTATGTGTAGCATCAAGAGATGTATCCCACTCTGCTCCCACCTTGCCCAGGTCATAGACCTAGTGTGAACGGGTGATGGATGATTAGTGGGCCAAATGGCCTCGTTCCATGCTGTATCTCTAAACTAAACTCCACATTCCCATCCCATCCTCCCTTACCTGCACTAGAAACATTTAGAAGTGTATAATTAAACTACCAGCCCACGTATCTGTCGGAGATACAAGGAACTGCAGATGCTGGTTTACACAAAAAAAAAGACACAAAGTGTCAGGCAGCATCTATGGAGAGAAGCGATGTTTCTGGCCGCAACTCTACTTGTATGATGCGGGAGGAAAGCGGAGCACCCTGTGGAAACCACATAGGCAGCACCCGAGGTCAGCATCGAAGCCGGGTCAATGGACGTATGAGGCAGCAGCTCTACCCGCTTTGCTGCTGTTAGCTTTTAGGGAAACGGCCCCTTCAGCCCACTGAGTCCGCACCGACCAGTGATCCTCGCACACCAACACTATCCTACACACACTAGGGACAATTTACAGTGTTTTAACAAAGGCCAATTAACCTACAAACCTGCACGACTTTGGACTGTGCAGGAAACCGGAGCACCCGGAGAAAACCCACGCAGGTCATGGGGAGAACGTACAAACTCCACTGGGGTGACTGGGCGTCTGAGGCAGCAACTCTACCGCTGCGCCGCCGTGTCTTGCAATCATTGGGATGTCGGCAAGACCCAACATTTATCAGCCACAAGCAGTGGGAAGGAAATGTTGAGCTGTGGCCTTGAGCTACTGCAGTCCCTCGCGGTTTGCGGTGAATGTTTTTGCCTGATATCAGGTACATCACGACATCTAATCCACAGTATTATTCTGATGATGAGGTGTGCCTAGGTATCCCCTGGAGACTTATTGCTGTAAATATGAATATCACAAGGTCGGCTAGAGGCTAATTGCATCGAGGCAGTGGCGGGAAATGATTGGATTTTGGACATATTGTCAAAAAAGTGTGGATCAGTAATTTGTGCACAACACCTGATATCTGAGAGGCATGACGCAATTTCTCCCACAGCCCCACTCTCGACGAAGGATCGGTAAGGGCAGGATTATTATACCATGGAACTTAGCCAGCTGCCGTGCGTCGCTGGATGGTCCATGTCTTGACCGAGGTGTCAGGGTCCTCTGGAGGGCAGCTGCAGAGAAGTCCTACAGAAGGGAAGCAGGCCCTTTGGCCCGACTCATCCGTTCCGAACCGACAGACCCCCACCTACGCTAGTCCCAGTTGCGGGTCCCTCTTAGTTGTCCTCGGTTTGAAGGCGTTAAGGGCGCTCACGGTGGCACGGCGGTAGAGTTGCAGCCTCACAGCGGCAGAGACCAGGGTTTGATCCTGACCCCGGGTGCTATGGGGAAGATGTTAAGATGTTTCCATTGGTGGAAGAGTCACAAACAAGGACACAGAACGACACGATAAGGAACAGGTCATTGAGTCATACAGCAGGGAAGCCCTTTGGCCCTACTAGTCCATGCCGACCAACATGTCCCATCTACGCCAGTCCCATTTGCCCACATTTAGCCTATATGCCTCTAAACCTTACCTACCCATGTATCTGCACAAGTGTCTTTTAAATATTGTTAAAGTACCTGCCTCAACTACCTCCTCTGGCAGCTCATTCCATATGTCCACCGCTCGCTGTGGGAAAAGCCCCCTTCAGGTTCCTAATAAATCTCTCCCCCCCTCATCTTAAACCTGACCTCCAGTTCTCGATTCCCATGCCCTGCATTCCACACATAATTGTATAATTCCCCTCACGATTGTATAATTCCCATTATGATTTTATAGTTCCCTTCACATAAACCATGAGGGGAAGGTGAAAGAAATCCATCAACCTGGGCGGCACGGTGGCGCAGTGGTGGAGTTGCTGCCTCACAGCAGCTGAGACCCGGGCTCCATGCTGACTACGGGTGCTGTCTGTACGGAGTTTGCACGTTCTTGCACGAAGGGCCTGTTCTTGTGCTGTACTGTTCTATGGAGCCTGGTTACTCCACACTCCAAAGCCGTGCAGGGTTGTAAGTTAATTGGCTTTTGTAAATTGTCCGTAGTGTGCAGGATAGAGTTAGTGTACGGGGTGATCGCTGGTCGGCGCGGACTTGGTGGGCCGAGGGGCCTGTTTCCACGTTGCACTCTAAAGTTCTTGGAATGAGTGGGTTAACATAGCGAGAGTTTGATGACACTGGGCCTCTACTCGCTGGAGTTTAGAAGAAAGAGGGGGGGACCTCATTGAAACTTAGTGAAAGAACTGGATAGAGTGGATGTGGAGAGGATGTTTCCACTAGTGGGAGAGTCTAGGACCAGAGGTCATAGACTCAGAATTAAAGGACGTTCCTTTAGGAAGGAGATGAGCAGGAATTTCATTGGTCAGGGGGCGGTGAGTCTGTGGAATGCAGAAGGGTGTGGAGACCAAGTCTACGGATATTTTAAAGACAGAGATAGATAGATTCTTGATTATCCGTTGGGGTTGTGGGGAGAAGGCAGGAGGATGGGGTGAGGGGGAGATAGATCAGCCGTGATTGAATGGTAGAGTTGACGGGCCGAATGGCCTAATTCTGCTCCTGTCGCTTATTAAGTTATGAACTTAAGTCTGAAGAGTCATTTGAAATCTGTCAGGAGCTTGCCAGATGGATGTGGGAAAGTGACTTCTTGCCAGATGGATGTGGGAAAGTGACTTCACCAGATGGAGACTCTAGATCCAGGGGTTACTGTCGTAAAATAACAGGTCTGCTATTCAGGGGAGAGATGAAAAGAAACGTCTTCACCCTGAGTGAGGTAAATATTAGGAGCATCACGGACGCGCAGACACTGCGTTCATTGCGAACAGTGAAGGGAATCAAAGGATCTAGTGTTAGTGCACGAAAGTGGCTCAGAGTTAAAACATCAGCCATGATCTCAGTGAATGACGGAGCTGATAAGAGGGGGCCAACTGGATGACTATTTTCTGTTCTGATGAAGAGAAATTGTGGCAGGAAATAACTACAAAGCAGGAAATGGAAGCTGTCATATCTGATGTAATAAAGCTATCGCATTGTGTTGGTCAGGCAGGTCATAGGCTTGGAGTAACTGTACTCATCAGCACCACGGGTTATTCTGTTGAGGAGCGCTGTGCCTGCTTGCTGTTTTAAGCAAGGATCTGGCAGCAGTAAACAAGAGTGTAGTTGTTCTCCGGGGAACTAGTGCGAAGCGCAGTGGCGCAGTGGCGCAGCTGGCAGAGCCACTGCCTCACAGGACGTGCACGAGCAATGATGATGTATTTCCAAGTCCGTGTAGCTGAGCCACTTGGAGGGGAAGCAGCAAGCAGAGGTTCCCATGCCCTGACCTCCTTGTCTTTGTTGGTGGTGGTAGAAGGGAAGTGTTCAGGCAGTCGTTCTGACAGCTCCGTGGGGTAACATGGGACTAGAGTGAACGGTTGATCGCTGATAGGCGCACACTTGGCGGGCCGAAGGGCCTGTTTCCACGCCGCATATCTAAACTAACCTAAACTAAACACAAAACGCTGGAGTAACTCAGCGGATCAGGCAGCATCTGTGGAGGATGAGCTTTCAACCGGTCCTGACCTGAAACGTCGCCTATCCATGTCCTCCAGAGATGCTGCTTGGCCCGCTGAGTAAATGCCTGTCCCACATGGGCGTCATTTGCGAGTCACGCAGAAGGCGCGCAAAGATTTTGTACATTCCAAAATTCCTGGGGAGCCGCGCACGAACGCGCTTCACTGCCTACGTCACCACGCACCATGCGTCGTGGCGCGTAAATGACGCCAAGTGGGACAGGCCCTTTACTCCAGCACTTTGTGGTCTGTGCTAACTCAGGATCAGTCTCCGTGAAAGGGGCCTTGGGACACAAAATGCTGGAGTAACTCAGCTGGACAGGCGGCATCTCTGGGGAAAAGGAGCAGGTGGCGTTTGGGGTCAAGACCCTTCTTCTGACATGGAGTCAGGTTGCCTGGTCCCAGGAGAGCACCGTTCACCACCCACTCTCCCTCCCCTCAACATTGCTCACTTTCCATCCACACTCAGTGAACAAACCCATGAGACTGGGACTAAAGCACACCAACCCCTTAGAAGGCTTACGCTGTCCCCGGCAACTCTCACCAACTTCTACAGATGCGCCGTAGAAAGCATTTTATCGGGATGCATCGCGGCTCGGTTTGGGAACAGCTCCGTCCAAGACCGCAAGAAGTTGCAGCGAATTGTGGACGCAGCCCAGACCGTCGCACGAACCAACCTCCCTCCCATTGACTTCATTTACACCTCACGCTGCCTCGGCAAGGCCAGCAGCATCATCAAGGACGAGTCGCACCCCGGCCACTCCCTCTTCTCCCCTCTCCCATCTGGCAAACACACCCCCAGATTCAGGGACAGTTTCTTCTTAGCTGTTATCAGGGTACTGTTATCCTATTGCAGGCCTGAACTACTATCCACCTCATTTGGAGACCCTCGGACTATCTTTGATCGGACCTTGCTGGCTATACCTTGCACTAAACGTAATTCCCTTTATCATGTATCTATACACTGTGAATGGCTCGATTGTAATCCTGTATTGTCTTTCCGCTGATTGGTTAGAACGCAACAAAAGCTTTTCACTGTACCTCAGTACAGGTGACAATAAACTAAACTGAACTAAACTAGAAAGCCCCTGTCCGTTCCCCGACCCTCGAGTGAGAGGCTGGTGGAGGCATGTTTGGCCCCAGTGAGCGGAACAGCTGAACAAATGGTCTAGGAAGGAACTGCAGATGCTGGTTTACACCGAAAATAGATTCAAAATGCTGGAGTAACTCAGCGGGTCGGGCAGCGTCTCTGGAGATGAAGGAATGAGGTGACGTTTCAGGTCGAGACCCTTCTTCAGACTGAGTCAAGGGGGAGGGGAGCTATCTGAATGAATGGCCTTCGAGTCGCAGGCTTTGTATTTTTAGTATTAAGCTCAGTGTATTTTTTTTAAATCTTGACCTTCAAGCTGGATGGATTGTCAAGGCCATCTTGTTCCGTTGCCGGGGCAACTACCACGCCACGCACAAAGGGCTGGCTGCAGATAAACAAAAGTGTGTCTGCTGCCCTGTCCTGCCAGATACGGATCTTGTACAGATTGGATTGTGAGGCAAAAACTAAATGAGGAATGATTGGTTTGCAAGCACATCAGTCCTGGTGTGTCTGCAAGATTGTGACACACAATCAGCCCAGTTTTTTTCCCCCTCTTTCCAATGATATCATTCTCATTTTGAAGTAATCTATAAAAAGCTGTGTGTCGGAGGGAGACTTCATTAACGTCTTATGTCCTGGTGCTGGTTAGAATGAGCTGGATAAATGCCTTGTCCAGACAGTGCCTCGCTTGACAACTCCTTGACAACGGTCTGGGGCGTTCTAGTCTTGTCCGTTTGTTCACTCTGAGGGAAAGACTTTCATCACCCCGCTCCCTCCCCTTTGATATTGACTTGTCTGCAGAAGGGTCTCGACCCGAAACGTCACCCGTTCCTTCTCTCCAGAGATGTTGCCTGTCCCGCTGAGTTCTGTGCCTATCTCAGGTTTGTAGGTTAATTGGGCTTTGGAAAAAATAAAAAATTGTAAATCATCCCGAGTGTGTAGGATAGTGCTAGTGTGCAGGGATCGCTGGTTGGCGTGAACTTGGTGGATGAAGGTCCAGTTTCCGTGCGGTGTCTCGAAACTCGAAACGGCAGCTTTCGCAGTGCGATGGTGCTGGGCGTGAGGCGAGGTGTGGGCACCAGTGGGGAGGGGTGAGGTGGAAGACCAGGGCCAGAGAGGGTCACAGTCCCTCCTCACACCCTCTTATTCAGACGCTTAACCATGGGCTTGTCATGGGGAACGATGTGAACGGCACAGCGTCAATGCTCACTCACCCTCAACCAGAACAAACAGTGTTGTTGCGATTAAAGGAAGGGGGAGGGGCCAAGATGAACCCGAGGGAATTCATCAGCCGGATGATTATGTGTGGAGGTTTTGATTTCATTACCGTTACTTTACATAATTGTGTTGGATCCCACTCCCATTTCTCTGCGACTCTGACAGCATTGTATTAACATGTGCGGTGAGATTACAAAGGTGCATTCTCATTGAAACATAGAACATAGGTGCAGGAGGAGGCCATTCGGCCCTTCGAGCCAGCACCGCCATTCATTGTGATCATGGCTGATCATCCCCAATCAGTAACCTGTGCCTGCCTTCTCCCCATATCCCCTGATGCCACTATCCCCTAGTGCTAATATCTAACTCACATGCTGGTGCCAGCTGCTACTGTTTACGGTCTTCACTCCCGTTCGTTACAATGCGGAACGAGAACTTCCTTCCTTCCAAGGGACGACAGCTCCTGCCTCAAGGGTTTGCACCTTGTCGTGGCTTGGCCCACGTACTGCCCCTTCTGGTTTTCGCCCTGGGGGTGACTCCGACCATTTTGAGTTGCTTGTCCACACTACCATTTTGATCGGCAGCTTACCCCAAGCCCTGCCCACTCGTGGAAAGACCGCACCACCCTACAGCCAGTCCCTAGCAACGGCCTACAATGAATCCACAACCTGACCTGATTAGTGCGGGTGTCAGGGGTTATGGGGAAAAGGCAGAAGAATGGTGTTGTGAGGGAAAGATAGAACCAGCCATGATTGAATGGCGGAGTGGATGATGGGCCGAATGGCCTAATTCTGCTCCTATCACTTCTGAACTTATGAACAGTCAGTCCCACAACAGGAGGGGGAGGAATTTCTTTAGTCAGAGTGGCACAGTGGCGCAGTAGTGGAGCTGCTGCTTCACAGATCCAGGGACCTGGGTTCGATCCTGACCTCGGATGCTGCATGTTCTCCCTGCGACCGCGCGGGTTTCTTCCGGGTGCTCCAGTTTCCCCCCCCCCACATCCCAAAGAGGTCCGGGATTTGTAGGTTAATTGGTCTCTGTAAATTGCCTGGTGTGTAGGGAGTGGTTGAGAAAGTGGGATAACATGAAACTAGTGCGAACTGGGTTTGTAGGTTAATTGACTTCTGCAAATTGTCCCTAGTGTGTAGGATAGAACAAGTGCACGGGGATCGCTCATCGGCACGGACAGGGTGGGCCGGAGTGCCTGTTACCGCACGATATCTAAACCAAATTCTAAACTCAACAGAGGGCGGTGAATCTATGGAATTCATTGCTACAGACGGTGGTGGAGGCAAGTCATTGGGTATTTTTAAACGAGAGATTGATGGGTATATTACAGTACGTGTGTGTGTACATATATACACATATATATATATGCGTGCGTGCGTGTGCACACATATGTATATATATATATATATATATGCATGTGTGTGTGTATGTGTGTTTGTGTATGTATATAAATATATATATATATATACACACGCACACTTACTATAAATAAATATGGGTGTGTGTATATATGTCTATGTATATATAATAGTATGTATGTATATAGTATATAGTATATTAGTAAGGGTATCTAATGTTATGGGAGAAGGCTGGAAAATGAGGTTGAGAGGGAAAAATAGATCAGCCATGATAAAATGGCAGAGCAGACTCGAGGGGCCGAATGGCCTAATTCTGCTCCAACGTCGTATGGACTAACAGAGACAAAAACAGCCAGAGACAAACTCCTGCGGCGTGTGAGCGGGCAGGCTGATTTCTGACTGGAGGACCTTCCCTTCAATTTGTGATTATTCAAGATCGATTCCCCCAGTCGTGCTCGCGGTACAGTCATTTCATCCGTAATCACCGTGTGGATGAGCTACCAGCGGCCACAGATCAGACTTCTTAATACCTAATATAGACTAATATTAACAAAACCTAATAATCACTGGCTAATGTGCTGCCTTTAATGTCCATTACCCGGGAAGTAATCTGTGCTCTGTGGCATGTAACTCCCATTTAACTGTGGCAGGGAGTGGGGGATGCATGTGTACAGTGCTCTGGCAGAGAGACTGATGAGGAGTGAGACTCATCCCGTTGCATCTTCAGGGACGGCTGCTACGAATAGACACAGTGATTCTCCATCAGGACCAGTGGCTGGATGGTGCTTAGTTGTCACGTGCAAACACACAGTGGAATTAGTTTCTTACATACAATTCAGTTAAGTATTGCCACTCCCTAAGCACAATCCCCCGATTAGCACAGTGTACAGAAACAGTCCACCGAGATGGAACATGCAAGAGGCGCAAGGTTTTGGCGCCATTTTCAAAGTCCAGTCCGCGCTCTTGGTCTTACGAGCGGTGCCTGATCCAGTCGAGCCCCAGGCTGTTGGACCGTAAGACAAAGGAGCAGATTTAGTCCATTCGGCCTGTCCAGTCTGTTATGCCATTCGATCGTGGCGAATCTACGCGATTCTGCAGCCCCCAGCCAACGCCTTCCTTGGACGTGTGGGTCGACCTGCGAACCGACGTCCCTTTCCTCGCCCGTCCACCTTTGTTCCCGGGAGAGCCTCCCGCAGCCGACCGTGAGGGCACAGTCGGCCCCACCCCGGACCCTCTCCTGCCAGCCTTGCTCCTCACGTCCACCCCACACCAGTTACCTGCTGTCGTCGGGGGATGAGCAGGGGCCGGCTCGGTGGCTTCCTCACTACTGGCCGTGGCCCATTGCCATAAATGAGCAGACGCAAGGAACTGCAGATAGAGTCATACAGCACGGAAACCAGCCTTCAGCCCAACCCCTCCAGGCTGACTGATATGCCCCATCTAAGTCAGTCCCATTTACCTGCATTTGGTCCGTATGCCTCTCAGGCTTTCCTATCCATAAATGCTGGAATCTTGAGCAATACACACAAAGGTTCTGACTGTCTATAACTTTGCCAATCAAAATTTTATAAACTAGTTAGGTCTCCGCTATAATATTGATTAAAACTGTCCTTTTTAAGGATATTTAATCCAGTAAACTTAATCCAAGGTTTGGAGACACAAGAAACTGTAGAGGCTGCAATCTGATGTGCAAATATTTGACAGTTTAGTATATTTGAGCAGTAGTTAAATTGCAAGCAGAACTCAGCGGGTCAGGCAGCATCTGTGGAGGCAATGGACAGGCGACGTTTTGGGTCGGCACCCTTCTTCACACAGATGCTGCCTGACCCGTTGAGTTTCGCCAGCACTTTGTGTTTCAACCCGAGGTTTTCCGAGAAGAAATTTAATGGGACTGAAGGTTAAGGAGGTGTTTACAAGCAGAGAGACTTTGCATCAGCCCCTTACCAAGCTGGGAGCTGGGGGTGGGCGAGCATATCTTGTAGGATCAGTGGGGTAGGATCACTCAGGCTGAAGAAGGGTTCACACCCGAAACGTCACCTATTTCTGTTCTCCAGAGATGCTGCCTGACCTGCTGGGTTTTTTAGGTTAGTTTAGAGATAGGCCATTTTAGAAACAGGCCATTCAGCCCATAGGGTCCGTGCTGACCAGCAATCACCGCTCACTAGCACTGTCCTACACGCGGGGGACAATTTAGAATTATACCAAGCCAATTAGCCGACAAACTTGCATGTCTTTGGAATGTTGGAGAAACCGGAGCACCCACACGGATACAGGGGGAACGTACAAACTCTACACAGACGTCACCCGTAGTCTGGATCAAACCCGGGTCTCTGGCGCTGTGAGGCAGCAACTCTACCGCTGCCCCAAGCCTTGCCCCTTCCCCAGCTCTGCCACCCTCTGTGCCTATCTTCGGGAGATTCACCGAGCCGTCCACACACACACACACACACACACGCTCAGCGAGCCCATCAACAGGCTCAGCGGAGCTCCCTGAAGCTGCAGAGAGATTCTTTTCAATCCCCTCTGAAAAGGCCTGAATGTGGCCAGGACCTATTCTCGAGCCGGGGATTGTGTCTATGCCAGAGGCTGTGTCTCCCGCTGACACTGAATGAAGGGTACAGTATCCTTTTCACAACCCTGAACAGATTGAGTTCGATCACTTCTCAGCATTATCCACTGGAAATTGTCTCATTCTTACACACACATCTTTTCATCAGTTGCTCTTCAAAGAACTATTTTGTTGAACCTGGGCCAATTTAAACTTCTTTTTCATCGGATTTTTTTCCCACTCTCCTCAATGCCCCTCCCCCTCGGTTCTCCGTACCAGACATTTTCCTCCAAAATCCTATTATTTGAGCAGATTCCGGAACCTTCTCTGCAAGTCAGAGGGTTGTGCTAACGTTAATAAGTTCCTAGGAGCAGAATTAGGCCATTCGGCCCATCAAGTCTACGCCACCATTCAATCATTGCTGATCTATTTCTCCCTCTCAAGCCCATTCTCTTGCCATTGCCCCATTGCACCCGACACCCTTAAAAATCAAGAATCTGTCAACCTCCACCTTAAAAATACCCAATAACGGCCTCTACCGACTTCTCTGGCAATGAATTCCACAGATTTACCACCCTCTAACTACAGAAATTCCTCCGCGTCTGCTTTCTAAAGGTAGGTCGTTTTATTCTGGGCAATGCCCTCTAGTTCTAGACTCTCCCACCAGTGGAAACATCCTCCCCACATCCATCTGGGACTTTCACTATTCGGTAAGTTTCAATGAGGTTCCCCCTCATCCTTCTAAACTCCAGCGAGTAGAGGCCCAGTGCTTTCAAACATTCAGCATACATTACGCTAATCATCCCAGGGGACCATTCCCGTCAACCTCCTCTGGGCCCTCTCTAACACCAGCACATCCTTCCTCAGATACGGGGCTTGTTTTGCCGACAACAAAAGCTTTTCACTGTACCTCGTGTGAAAATAAACGCAACAATAAAACGTGACAGTAAACTAAATTGAAACTGAAACCAAACTGCTCGCAATACTCCAAACGTGATCTGACAAGTGCCTTATACAGCCTCAGCATCACATCCCTGCTTTTCTACTCTAGCCCTCTCGAAATGAATACTAACATTGCAATTGCTTTCCTTACTACTGATTCAACCTGCAAATCAACCCTTTGGGAAACCTGCACCAAAAGGTTAATTTGCAAGTTACCCATCATCATTGACTGTAAGGGTTGGATGGGAGAGAGAATGATCCAACCAATGATGCTGATCATGTCTCGTGGCCCTGCTAATGTTATCCAATTACAGCCACTTTAACTTGGGGAATTGGGATAGTATTGACGTTTGCAGTCGGGATGACTGTTGGCAAATCAAATTGCTTGTATGTTTGCATACTTGGCTAATAAATGAATTACAATGTATGTTCGGGAATTCAGGATTCGGAATTCCTCGAGAGCGAGAGGCACTAATTCAATTGGCAGCATTTATTTAGAGGGTTTTGTAGTGGTGCAGTGGAGAGAGCGCTGCCTCACAGCGCCAGAAGCCCAGGTTCAATCCTGACCTCGGGTGCTGTCGGTGTGGAGTTTGCACGTTCTCGTAGTAATAAGTGGAAATAGACACAGTCAGTCTGAAGAAGGGCCCCGACCTGAATCGTCACCCGTCCTTTGTCTCCAGAGATTCTGCCTGACCCACTGAGTTACTCCAGCACTTTGTGTTTATCTTCGATATAAACCTGCATCTGCAGTTCCTTTCCACACAAGTGATAGGTGGATATAGGTGAGGGCTTTTTTTTTGATTGGCAGATGGCTGGATAAAGGCCAGAGAAGAAAAGACAAAATGTGGGATAAGGAGATAAGGACAGAGCAGGCGTGAAATGCAAAGCCAGAGGAAGGAATATTAAAGAGAGTTCACTCAAAGGCATCAGAAGCCGCCCTTGAGAAACAATTGTTTGGGCTGAATGATTTTGCAACGTGTTCAGTTAAGCCCATCAATACTGAAGTCTGAAGTTGCTATCTTTTTTGCAAGACTTTCAACCTACCATATTACTGTGACTCTACACTTCACCTCTGAGCAGAAACAATGCAACAGACAAGGAAGGTCATGCAATGTTTGGAGCTGTTGGAAGGCCGCTCCTCAAACTGGTCGTCAGCCCTGTGGCGTGAAGGGTCGCAGTTAAAACGCAGAAGGGCTTACAGTATACTTGCCTCTTTTCACGGCACCATCTTCCGGGAACAGAGAGGATCAGATGCAAATGCCACGGGCACAGGAACAGGAAGACAGACACAAAATGCTGGTGTAACTCAACGGGTCAGCCAGCGTCTCTGGAGAAAAGGAATAGGTGACATTTCTGATCAGTAAAAGGGTCTTGACCTGAAACGTCACCTATTCCATTTCTCCACAGATGCTGCCTAACGCACTGAATTACTCCAGCAATTTGTGTCTGTCTTGGTGTAAACCAGCGTCTGCAGTTCCTTCCCATACACAGGACAGGAAGTGTCCAATAGCGCCAGAGACCTGGGTTCGATCCTCACTACAGGTGCTTATCTGTATGGAGTTTGCCCGTTCTCCCTGTGACCGCGTGGATTTTTTTCCTGGGAACTCCGGTTGCCTCCCACACTCCAAAGACATGCAGGTTAATTGGCGTCTGTAAATTGTCCCTAATCTGTGGGATTTGTCCCTGTCTGTGGAATTCTCTGCCTCAGAGGGCGGTGGAGGCCAGTTCTCTGGATGCTTTCAAGAGAGAGCTAGATAGAGCTCTTAAAGATAGCGGAGTCAGGGGATATGGGGAGAAGGCAGGAACGGGGTACTGATTGGGGATGATCGGCCATGATCACATTGGATGGCGGTGCTGGCTCGAAGGGCCGAATGGCCTACTCCTGCACCTATTGTCTATTGTCTATTGTAGGATAGAACTAGTGTACGGAAATGGCTGAGCGGTGTGGACATGGTGGGATGAAGGGCCTGTTTCCACGTTGTATCTCTAAAGCTAAAAACTAAATGGATCTGTCGCCTTCCATCGTGTTCCTGCATTGCACAGTATTGGAAATGTGGAATGAAAAGAGGAAATGCTGGTACTGCCCTGTACATGAGTTGTGATGAATGGTCTTTGACCCGAAGCATTGACTCTGCTTCCTCTCTCACAGATGCTGCCTGAGTTGCAGAGTAACACAGGCATATTCAATACTTCTGCCTTTGCTCCATATGTCTTTATACCCATTGGGTGAACAGAAATCTAACCAGTTTAAGATTTAGCATGAACAACTGATCCGACTTCAGTTGTCATTGGCAGCAGAGACCAGAATCCCCACTGTCAACTCCATCTTACGTTTCACGCTGCCTCGGGAAAGCAACCAACATAATCAAAGACCTTTCTCAGTCAGGTTCAGACGAGGGGAAGAGTTGTTCCTGAGTCTAGTGGTGTGCGCCTTCGAACCTCTGTATCTTCTGCCTGACGGGAGCAAGGAAGGCCATGGATGTGTTGGGCCAAAGGGCCTGTTTCCATGCTGTATTTTTCCAGACTCGAAGAATGGATGAGGCATTGAATCAGCAAGGACCTTAGTGAATGGCAGATAGACACAAAATACTGGAGTAACTCAGCGGGACAGGCGTTTTGCATACCTGCCAACTATTCCGATTTGGGCGGAATTCTTCCGATTTTTCCATCCCAATTCCGAATTCCGATTTTTTTCCTCAATATTCCGAAAAAAATTGGAATTCGGAATTGGGATGGAAGCGTGCATGCGACCCATGGCGGCGGCGGCGAGGAGACAGCGAGAGAGCGCACCGCGCCTGCGCCGCTTATGGGGACACGCACGGGTGTACGTCAGCACGCAGCCGCATGACCCCCGCGCGCCACGGTGGCGTTCGGCGTCACTTGCCCCCCCCCCGCACTGAGGTCACTTTGTTAACGAAGAAACTGCAGATGCTGGAGAATCGAGGGTTACACAAAATGCTGGAGAAACTCAGCGGGTGCAGCAGAAAGTCTGAAGAAGGGTCTCGACCCGAAACGTCGCCTATCTCCTTCGCTCCTTAGATGCTGCTGCACCCGCTGAGTTTCTCCAGCTTTTTGTGTAACCCCCCTGAGGTCACTTTCCCCGCCCTCACTGACGTCACGTACCCCGCCCCTTACTGACGTCACTTGCCCCGCCCCTTACTGACGTCACGTGCCCCGCCCTCACTGACGTCAGACTAATAGGATTCCGATTTTTCAATCTCACAAGTTGGCAGGTATGGGACAGGCGGCATCGCTAGAGAGAGAGAATGGGTGACGTTTTGGGTCGTGACCCTTCTTCAGCAGGGCAGGTTGAAGGGGTTTCTAAGTTTAATCCACTCCAGCTATTTTTTTCAAAGATGCCACAGTGGAGCAGTGGGTGGAGCTGTGCCCTCACAATGCCAGAGACCCGGGTTTGACCCTGACATCGAGTGCTGTCTCTGTGGAGGTTGCGTGTACCCTCTGTGACCGCCCGTGCTCTAGTTTCCTCCCACATCACCAAGGCGTGCGGGTTTGCAGGTTAACTAACCTCTGTAAATTGCCCCTAGTGTGCAGGGAGGGGATGAGAAAGTGGGATGGCGGAGAACTGGCGTCCATGGGTGATCGGTGTGTAGCATGGACGATGGGCTGAAGGGCCTGTTTCCATGCTGCATCTCTAGACTCAACCTAAGAAAGGCAGAACCACGTTACTAAACAATGTTGTCAGACAGGATCTGGCGCAGGTGCTGCAGTAAATGAAGTGCCTGAAGGGTGGGGGGGAGAGGGCTAAAGACCCAGCTAAGCGAAAATGTTGTTGAAAATGACTGGGCAGAGTTCAACAATAATCAGTCTGATAAAACAAGCCGGCACATTTGTTGCATAGATGAAAGAGTGGAGGAACAGAAGAGGTTAAAGTGAATGAAAGTGACTGGAAATAAATTCATTCTGAGAAGATAGGAGATATCTTGAGAAGTGTGGCTATATAAAATGACTTTGTAATTTGTACAGATGAATTCATGAATACACTGATTGAAGTTTCTCTCCTTTGCTCATTGTGAGGTTTGGCGTATGTTGAAGGTATTTCTGATTGGGGATGTGATAGTTTTGAAATCTTTCCTTGATACTCTGACAAATGGCATTCTTCCTCTTGAAAAATAGACCAAAGTCACTTGGTGCTTTTAAGTCGTGACTGTAATGTTTTAATACTTTAAGAGATAGCTTCTCCTCCTCCTGCCATCGCTTGCAGTCTGGCTTCTTTTAGTGGAATAATAGACAAGGGACTGCAGATGTGTTTAAGAAGGAACTGCAGATGCTGGAAAATCGAAAGGTAGACAAAAATGCTGGAGAAACTCAGCGGGTGCTGCAGCATCTATGAAGCGAAGGAAATAGGCAACGTTTCGTGGCCAAAACGTTTTTTGTTTTAAACCGTTAATTATCCTATTAACCTACAAACCTGTACGTCTTGGAGTGTGGGAGGAAACAGGAGCTCCCGGAGAAAACCTATGCAGAGACAGGGAGAATATGGATAGGTGACCTCTCGGATCGGGACCCTTCTTCAGGCTGATTGTGGTGGGGGAGAGAAAACTGGAAGAGAGATGAGGGCGGGACAAGTGATAGGTGGATACAGGTGAGGAAAGTGTTTGATTGGGAAATGGGCGGATAAAAGCCGGAGATGGGAAGAAAACAAATGGCTGTGAGATAAGGAGAGATGGGGAGAGATGTTGATGTAATGTCCAATCTGAGGAACGGTCATCTCTGACAAGGCAGCAGCTGCTCGGACCAGACTTGTGTGGCCACACAGTGGACAGCAGGGCGGCGCAGTGGCACAGCGGGCCGAGCCGCTGCCTCACAGCACCATAGAGCAGGGTTCGATCCTGACCTGGGGCGCTGTCTGCGTAGAGTTGGCACGTTCTCCCTGTGGTCGCATGGGCTTCCTCCGGGTGTTCCTCGGGGTGTTCTGGTTTCCTCCCACATCCCAAAGACGTGCGGGTTTGTAGGTTATTTGGCCCTCTGTAAATTGTCCCTAGTGTGTAGGATGGGAAAGTGGGATAACATAGAATGGTCGGGATGGGCTGAAGGGCCTGTTTCCACACGGTCTCTAAAACACCTGGGGCTTGTTCACTCACAGGGGAGAGTGAGGGATGGAGAGGTTTTATTGTTGGTACCTTCGGCAGTGAGGATCAAGAAAGGTGTGCATTTTGTGACATTTGCCCTAAAATAGGACTGCTTTAAACATGTCCTTTGAAGCACAGCAGCATTTAACAGCCTAATTGTGGAGGTGCGGCAGCTCTGGAGAGTGTGGGCCAGCCAATAACACAACTTGATTAACAGTTGACTAATCAATTTATAACGTTATTTAATACATTGATTGACTAATTGTATTTGGCACCTTGCATTACCAATCCAGCTTCTCATCTAATGCATTATTGACTTCAGAATTGACAATATTACAAAGAATTTTGCAATGTCCAATAGACTCTGTTTCCTCAGATGGAAATATTTGGATTACTTTATATTTTCTTCTGGCTGGTAACCAGATGAAAATAAAATACAGCCCTAATCCCAAAGCGCACTGTCCTTGATCCTTACTGCCAAATGCATCAACAATCAAAGATAGATTACCATATTCAGTTCAATGTTATCCCACTTTTACATCCGACACACCAGGCCAAATAACCTACAAACCCGCACGTCTTTGGGATGTGGGAGGAAACCGGAGCACCCGGAGGAGAGAATGGCTTTAAACGCCGAGTCTGTCTTTGGTATAAACTAGCATCTGCAGTTGTTTTTTTTATTACATTAGACCAGGGGTGGTGTACCTACATTTTAGTCTCGAGTCATACAACGTGGAAACAGGCCCGTCGGCCCAGCTTTCCCATGCCGACCGACGCGTCCCTTCCTGCGTTTGGCCCATATCCATCCAAACTTACCCTGTCCATGTACCTGTCTACATGGTTCTTAAACGTTGTTACAGTACAACGATACACTCTGCTCCAGGGACAATATCCGCTAGTTCACACGGAAGAGCTCCAAGTAGTTTAGCAAAACCCCGCTGGCCACATCGAACGTTACCTCCCAGAGAATTCATGGCTGTTCAGGGCAATAGTGAACGTGGGTCAGAAACTTCCCAAAGTGGTCTTCGGGGTGTAGAGTGGTGTGTGCAGTGTGTGGGGTCTGTATGCTTTGCATAAGATGCAAACTTTATCCCAGGAGGTAAATTGATCTGACAACAGACACAAAAACAACAAGAGACATGAAACAAGAAATTAAAGTGACGAGTGGAAAGGATTGGGGATGTACAAAGATTGGGGATGGGGGGGGGTGGGGGGTCAGTCTACCCCACGGCAGAAAGGGGAGGAGTTGTAAAGTTTGATAGCCACAGGGAAGAAGGATCTCCTGTGGCGTTCTGTGCTGCATCTTGGTGGAACCAGTCTGTTGCTGAAGCTGCTCCTCAGGTTGACCAGCGTGTCACGGAGGGGGTGAGCTGCATTGTCCAGGATGCTCCGTAGTTTGAGGAGCATCCTCCCCTCCAAGACCAACCTCCCATGAATCCAACTCCACCCCCAGGACGGAGCCTGCCTTCCTGATGGGCTTGTTGATCCTGTTGGAGTCCATGGCCTTCGCCCTGCTGCCCCAGCACACGGCAGTGAAGAAGACGGCAGTGGCCGTTTGAGTTTGAGTTTAGTTTACTGTCACGTGTACCGAGGTACAGTAAAAAGCTTTTGTTGCGTGCGAGCCAGTCAGCGGAAAGATGATACACGATTACAGTCGCGCTGTCCACAGTGTACGGATAAAGGATAAAGGGAAGATAAAGCCAGTAAAGTCCAATCAAAGATAGCCCGAGGGTCTCCAATGAGGTAGATGGTAGCTGAGGAACGCTCTCTAGTTGTTGTAGGATGGTTCAGTTGCCTGATAGCAGCTGGGAAGAAACTGTCCCTGAAACTGCAGGTGTGCGTTTGTCCCAAGCTGGCCATCCACGGTGCCAGGCGGAAGAGGGCTCCCCTCGAGTCGGCTGCCTGCCCCTTTTCCGGGGTAACGTCCGTGCCCGGGTGGTACTAGAGAGGGACGACGCGCTGTCCACGGGCGCCCTGGGGAATTTCCGGGACCAGTGGGCACCACAGGGGGTCTCCTCAATAAGGATTGTAACATAGCTGCATAGTAGTTTATTTAGTATATTTGTCTTGTATTATGGTGGTGGGTTCTGGTTTGTTCTATTGTATTGTAAATATTATTTTTAATAATAGAATCTTTTTTTTTGATAATTAAAAATAATATGTGCAGCAGCGGAAGGACCCTAAACTGTGGTCCTCCCCCACCGAGCCTTGGCATTGGCTGCGCCGAGCTTCAGTGCGTCCCTCAGCACGTACTCCTGCAGTCTGGAGCGGGCCAGTCGGCAACATTCCCCGACGGACATCCTGTTCTGCCGGGAGGTCAACAAAGTTCGGGCCGTCGAAGGCGTCTTTCACCCGAGACGATGACCTTCCAGCGTCTGTCCCTGGGAACAGACCGTAATCCAGAGAGTCCTCCGTTACGGAGCTGTTCAGGGTGTACTGTGACAGGGACCCTTGCAATCCTCTCCAGACTCTTTTGCGAATCCACACTCTGCGAAGAGGTGGGCAACCGTCTCCTCCCCACAGCAGCCGTCCCGAGGACAACGTGCGCTGATAGCGAGGTTCCGGCGGTGCGGGAAGAGTCGGACTGGGACGGCTCCCCTCACCGCCAGCCAAGCCAGGTCTTGGTGCTTGTCGATTTTCACCAGAGCCACCATAATAAACAGTAGGCACTAGACAATAGGTGCAGGTGTAGGCCATTCAGCCTTTCGAGCCAGCACCACCATTCATTGTGACCTTCTTCTTTCGTGTGGCATGCACAGCCTAAAGTTGTTGGACAACTTGTTCTATTTTATTCATTGTGATCATGGCTGATCATCCACACTCACCTGACAATGCAGTTCAAGGTGGCCTCACACCTTCCTGACTACGCACATCCCTCCGCTGGGCTGAATGAGCCTCATCTGTAAAGCTGGTGGCCTTTCCCAGCCAAAGATAGACGGAAAAAGCTAGAGAAACTCAGCGGGTCAGGCAGCATCTCTGGAGAAAAGGAATGGGTGACGTTTCTTCAGGCTGAGATTCAGGGGAAAGGGAAAGGAGAGATAGAGACGGTGATATGGAGAGATATCAAACAAATGAGTGAAAGATGTGCAAAATAAGTAAGGATGATGAAGGAGACAGGCCATTGTCAGCTGTGGGCTCGGTGAAAACGAGCTACAGGCTTGGTTACATTTTTGCATATCTTTCATTCATTTGTTCTACATCTCCCTGTTTCGTCTTTATCTCTTGTTTCTCTCTCCCCTGAAGAAGGGTCTCGACCCGAAACCTCCCGTATTCCTTCTCTCCAGATGTGCTGCCTGTCCCGCTGAGCTACTGCAGCTATTTTTGTGCCTCCCTTCAGTTTAAAGCAGCATCTGCAGTTCCCTCCTGAACCTTTCCCAGCCCCTTTGCCGTGAGATCGACCGCATGGGAATTAACAGCGGACAATAACAGTGGATTCAAAGTTCAGATAGTTACAAAGGGATGGAGAATTAGCATCTTCTGTTGTTTGCTGCTGTGTGTGTGGGGATGAGAAGTATTTTCTCAAAGGCATTAAATGTGGGTCGACTTCATTGTGACGGGGGAGGGCAGACTTGGTTGGAGGACTGTGCTGTATAATTGTCGTAGGCTGAATTAATCTCGACACAAGGGTGACATTCAGAAATCTCGCCTGTCCCTGCCACACTGACTGCATTGTCCCCTCTCTACAGGATCATGGGTCTGCTTTCTGTCCCACCAACCCCGACCCACCACCTCATTATAAGGAAGGAGAGGCCCCACCACAGGATTGCATATCCTTCATTCATTTAGTGTAGTTTAGCTTAGGGATAATCAGCCATGATCACAATGAATGGTGGTGCTGGCTCGAAGGGATGAATGGCCTCCTCCTGCACCTATTTTCTATGTTTCTCTATGTTTCTAATTAACAATTTCCGACACACACTCGGGACAATTTACATTTATGCCAAGCCAATTAACCAACAAACCTGTACGTGTTTGGAGTGTGGGAGGAAACCGAAGATCTCGGAGAAAACCCACGTGGACACGGGGAGAACGTACAAACTCCGTACAGACTGCGCCCGCAGTCAGGATTGAACCCGGGTCTCCGGCTCTGTAAATCTGCAACTCTACTGCTGTGTCACCGTGCCGCCCGGCCGGTTTGTTCCATATCCCTCTCTATCACCGTCTATATCTCTCGATTCCTTTTCCCCTGACTCTCACTCTGAAGAAGGGCCTCAACCTGAAACGGCATCTATTCCTTTTCTCCAGAGATGTTGTCTGAACCGCTGAGTCACCAGCTTTTTGTGTCTATCTGACACAGGTTTCAGGTGGCCTCACACCTTCTTTCCTTGCTTATCTCTGGCCTTTGTTCCAACTATCTGCCTATCAACCGCCCCCCTCACCTGTGTCGACCTGCCAGGTTTTGTTCTGCCTCTCCCCCTCCCCTTTCCAGCTTTCTTATTCCCCCCTCTTCCCCATAATCAGTCTGAAGGAGGGCCCCAGCCAGAAACGTCATCTACCCATGTTCTCCAGAGATGCTGCCTGAGCCGCTGAGTTACTCCAGCATTCCAATGTCGTTAAGAGTTTTAATCAGTCTTCGCTCTGGGGATGTGAAGGAATTGCAAGAATAGTTCAGGGACCTCAATTAATCAGCCCGCATACGTCACAGGAAGGGAATTGGAAACACGTGTTCTCTTCTTGCTCCAGTAGCCGGAATGTTTTCCGCAGTAAAGCGACAGCTGACTGGTGACCCGGCAGAAACCGCTCGCATCGTAAAAAGACTCGTTATGTTTGACCGAGAGAACATTCATTCTGCTTACCCGGGAGAACAGGGCCCCAGTAATGTAGGGCAGAAACGCGGCGACTCTTGTGTGCTGCCTCAGTGCGGACTGCTGTGGGATTGTACCAGGCTGTACGTAACGCAAAGCATCTCACTGTGCCCAGGAACGTGCGGCAGTGAAGTGTCATTGAATCATTGAATCAGTCACTCGTGGAGAATTCACAAGTGGAGACATCTTCTTTACCCAGAGAGGGGTTAGGATGAGGGGAGTCACTACCACTGAGGTGGACGGTTTGAGGGAGTACCGGGCACAGCGCTAGAGTTGCTGCCTCACAGCGCCAGAGACCCGGGTTCGATCCTGACTACGGGTGCTGTCTGTACGGAGTTTGTACCTTCTCCCTGTGACCGCGTGGGTTTTCACCGGTTTCCTCCCACACTCCAAACACGTACAGGTTTGTTGGTTAATTAGCTTCGGTAAAATTTGTGAATTGTCCCTAGTGTGTAGGATAGCGCTAGTGCACGGAGTGATCACTGGTTGGTGCGGACTCAGTGGCCCAAGGGCCTGTTTCCGCGCTGTATCTCTAAAGTCTAAAGTAAAGTCTAAAGATGTGGATAGGCACACAATGCTGGAGTAACTCAACAGTACAGGCAGCATCTCTGGATAGAAGGAATGGGTGACGTTTTGGGTTGAGACCCTTCTTCAGACTCTGAAGAAATGTCTCTTCCAATCTTCCAACCCAAATTGTCACCCAGTGTCAGAAGAAGGGTCTCGACCCGAAACGTCACCCATTCCTTCTAGCCAGAGATGCTGCCTGTCCCGTTGCGTTACTCCAACATTTTTTGTCTACCTTCAGGGTAAACCAGCATCTGCAGTTCCTTCCTACATACTAAAGATGTGGAGGCTGGGAGAAGTTCCCGCACTCCAGTGAGGAGCAACTTTTGCTCGATACATGGTAACTTGCGATTGTAACCAGTCCAACCCTGCAGCAATTCCAACGTTGCCAGCAGAGAGCATGGGACCGCCTGCCTGTAAGGGCTCGAAAGCAGCACCTTGTGCTTTGTGGCTTAATGATATGGCCAGCATCTCCAACCCTTGGATAGACACAAAGTAACTCGGCAGGCCAGGCAGCATCTCTGGAGAAACAGAATAGGTGACGTTTTGGGTCGAGACCTTCTTCATACTAAGAGTCTGGGGAAAGGGAAACGTGAGATATGAAAAGGTATGTGAAAGGACAATTCAAAGCCAGCAATGATGATCAAGGAAAGGTGGAGCCCACAATGGTCCATTGTTGGCTGTGGAGAAGGTGGGAAAAAAACAGTGAAACTAGCAGGACGACAGTGAAACTAGCAGGACAACTAGGGTGGGGGAGCGACGGAGAGTAAGTAAGTAAGTTTATTGGCCAAGTATTCACATACAAGGAATTTGCCTTGGTGCTCCGCCCACAAGTAACTACATGACACACAGTGACAGTTACGGATGACTCAGAAAACACTAAACATTAATAATAATAAAACATTAATGATAAAACCCCATTGATCAAGCACGTGAACCAACAAAATACCAGATCAAAGGGAGGCTACGGATTTCTGGCTGTTGAGTAGAGCAACTACTGTTTTTATGAGGGGATGCAAGGATTACTTGGAATTAGGGAAATCAATGTTCATACCACTGGGTGTATTGCGAACTGGCCTCAGCAGATGACAAGTGTTGCAGGGACAGGTTTGGGGCTATTGTTCAGGTAGCCAGCGTGTGCGTTTGCTAATTCAACTAATTTGATCTGGAACGAGTTAACAAAAAATCCTTCCTCGGACCTCATCAGCGAATTCCCAGACAGAGTCTTGTTTTCTCAGGGTTTTGAAACCTTTGAAGTGCCTACAACAAATCCCCTTCATCCTTATGCAGACTGCTCCAGTTATTTAAAGGATATTTATTATTAAGCCTTTTGCGTGCGTGTGTGTGTGTGTGTGAGACCCGGGTTTGATCCGGACCTCAGGTGCTCTCAGTGTGGAGTGTGCACGTTCTCCCTGTGACTGTGTGGGCTTCCTACGGGTGCTCCGGTGTCCTCTCACATCCCAATGGTCTGCTCTGGTCTGGTCTGGACTGGTTTGGTCTGTCTGGTCCAGTGTGGACTGGTCTGATCTGGTCTGGACTGGTCTGGTTTGGACTGGTTTGGTTGGATTTGGTCGGGTCTGGCCTGGTTTGGTCTGGTTGTTGGGTCTGGTCTGATCTAATCTAGTCTGATCTGGTGTGGCTGGGTTTGATGTGGTGTGGCCTGGTCTGATCTGGTGTGGCCTGGTCTGGACTAGTCTGATCTGGTCTGGACTGGTTTTGTCTGGTCTGGTCTGGTCCAGTCTGATCTGATCCGGACTGGTCAGGTCCAGTGTGGCGTCGTCCAGTCTGGACTGGCCTGGTCCGGTCAGATCTGCTCCGGTCTGGTCTGGTCCAGTGTGACATGGTCTGGTCCAGTCTGATCTGGTCTGGTCTGATCCAGTGTGGTCTGGTCTGGTTTGGTCCAGTGTGATCTGGCCTGGTCTGATCTGGTCTGATCTGGTCAGGTCTAGTCCAGTGTGGTGTGGTGTGGTCAGGCCTGGTCCAGTGTGGTGTGGTGTGGTGTGGTGTGGTCTGGTCCAATGTGTTGTGGTGTGGTTGGACCTGGTCCAGTCTGGTCTGGTCAGGCCTGGTCCAGTGTGGTGAGGCGTGGTCTGGTCTGGTCCAGTGTAGTGTAGTGTGGTTGGGCCTGGTCCAGTCTGGTCTGGTCAGGTCTGGTCTGGTTCAGTGTGGTGTGGTGTGGTGTGGTCTGGTCTGGTCCAGTGTGGTGTGGTGTGGTCTGGTCTGGTCCAGTGTGGCGTGGTGTGGTGTGGTTGGGCCTGGTCCAGTGTGGTCAGGTCTGGTTTGGTTCAGTGTAGTGTGGCGTGGTCTGGTCTGGTCCAGTGTGGTGTGGTGTGGTCTGGTCTGGTCCAGTGTGGTGTGGTGTGGTGTGGTCTGGTCTGGTCCAGTGTGGTGTGGTGTGGTTGGGCCTGGTCCAGTCTGGTCTGGTCAGGTCTGGTCTGGTTCAGTGTGGTGTGGTGTGGTGTGGTCTGGTCTGGTCCAGTGTGGTGTGGCCTGGTCCAGTGTGGTGTGGTGTGGTGTGGTTGGGCCTGGTCCAGTGTGGTGTGGTGTGGTTGGGCCTGTGGGGACGGGATGGGGGCCAGGTGTTATGTTATAGAAACATAGAAACATAGAAATTAGGTGCAGGAGTAGGCCATTCAGCCCTTCGAGCCTGCACCGCCATTCAATATGATCATGGCTGATCATCCAACTCAGTATCCCGTACCTGCCTTCTCTCCATACCCTCTGATCCCTTAGCCACAAGGGCCACATCCAACTCACTCTTAAATATAGCCAATGAACTGGCCTCAACTACCCTCTGTGGCAGAGAGTTCCAGAGACTCACCACTCTCTGTGTGAAAAAAGTCTTTCTCATCTCGGTCTTAAAGGATTTCCCCCTTATCCTTAAGCTGTGACCCCTTGTCCTGGACTTCCCAACATCGGGAACAATCTTCCTGCATCTAGCCTGTCCAACCCCTTAAGAATTTTGCAAGTTTCTATAAGATCCCCTCTCAATCTCCTAAATTCCAGAGAGTATAAACCGAGTCTATCCAGTCTTTCTTCATAAGACAGTCCTGACATCCCAGGAATCAGTCTGGTGAACCTTCTCTGCACTCCCTCTATGGCAATAATGTCCTTCCCTCAGATTTGGAGACCAAAACTGTACGCAATACTCCCAGGTGTGGTCTCACCAAGACCCTGACAACTGAAGTAGAACCTCCCTGCTCCTGTACTCAAATCCTTTTGCTATGAAAGCTAACATGCCATTCGCTTTTTTCACTGCCTGCTGCACCTGCATGCCTACTTTCAATGACTGGTGTACCATGACACCCAGGTCTCGCTGCATCTCCCCTTTTCCTAATCGGCCACCATTTAAATAATAGTCTGCTTTCCTGTTTTTGCCACCAAAGTGGATAACCTCACATTTATCCACATTATACTGCATCTGCCAAACATTTGCCCACTCACCCAGCCTATCCAAGTCACCTTGCAGTCTCCTAGCATCCTCCTCACAGCGAACACTGCCCCCCAGCTTAGTGTCATCCGCAAACTTGGAGATATTGCCTTCAATTCCCTCATCCAGATCATTAATATATATTGTAAACAGCTGGGGTCCCAGCACTGAGGCCCTGCGGTACCCCACTAGTTACTGCCTGCCATTGTGAAAAGGACCCGTTTACTCCTACTTTTTGCTTCCTGTTTGCCAGCCAGTTCTCTATCCACGTCAATACTGAACCCCTAATACCGTATGCTTTAAGTTTGTACCTAGGATTATATTGACGGTCTCACACATGGCGTGTCTTTCTCCCTCCCTCCCGGCTGTGCGCAGGGTTCCCCGCAGCGGCCTACAGCCCAGCGGCAGCAGCAGCGGCAGCGGCAAGAGGATCAGGTAGGGGCTCCCGCGGAAGAGACAGCTACATGGCGTACCCCCAGAATGTACGGGCAGGTAAAGCTCCGTTGGTATTCTGTGTG